>OZ025240.1:72425342-72737842 GCA_964019155.1 Osedax fenrisi | reverse complement strand
CACAGAAGAGTGGCATACACCACACAGAAGAGTGGCACACACCACACAGAAGAGTGGCACACACTACACTAAGATAGCGACGCTAATACACGAAGTTAAACCCGTATTGATGGAAGGTGTAGGACCGCTATATCGGATCCAAGGGAATTGAGCCGAAGTTAGATTAGCTGGTGTAGTCATGTGACATGTGCTTGCTTCAAAATCACACCTGAACATCATACCTTTGTAGTGATGGAGGTGAAGGAGTGGTAAGGTCTATATTGATATCATGTGATAGCTATCCAGTAATAGTGAGATTAGTTATATATTAACTTTATTCTATCTTATGTAAAGATATACAGTAATAATATTATATTTATAAATTAAATCAGTAACATTTTACATAACGAGTTTATCGAGAAGAAAGATAATAAATTATTTAAATATAATACTACATTTATAATCATTTTATAATATCAATAAATATATTTCATTATATATCTCATTATATGTTGAATATATTAAATTAGAATACATAGTAAGTTAGGGGTTAGGGATATATCGCATTATAAGATCTTTTATTTAAATAAAACTCTAAGTTAAATATATATTAATACACTTTTAAGTAATACAGTCAAGTAATATATACATATACACATATATACATATACAGATGTAGATATAAAGTTGATATCACTACTATAGTAATGGCTTTAGTATTAACCGTCAACTAAAGGAGGTTCTGTATTCTGTATTGTGGTAGGCATCGAGGTGGTGGTGATTATATCTGAAGCTGTGGCAATCATTGTGTTAGGTGTGTGTTTATTATTAACCATACATGTCATTGTTAGGCTATTATCATTATCATTCATTTTCATTATCATTACCATTATCATTATCACTATCATTATCACTATCATTATCGGTATCATTATTATTATTGTAATAACTGCCTATTATGAGTATAACTAACCTAGTTGATATCCAGGACCAGAATGTATGTATCATCTAAAGATACATATAATGGGTGTGGCTTAGCGTCATACCCGAATAGGCAGCTACAAAGTGACAGCCTATAATATATTACTACATCTCCCTTCTTAAGATTAATAATATTCGAATACCTTGATGATTATATTTAACTAAAATAATAATAATAATAATAATAATGAACTAAATAATGAACAACACATAAATAATATACCCACCACCCTCTTCCCGTATCTTAGTTAATCTCTATTAATCGATCAGGTGGTTTTGAAATTCTTCCTGACCGAGTTACGTAAGAGGTTTTCTTTAATGGTATAATCATTTGTCTATTACGTCTTATAAACCTTTTGTCGGTATCTAAGACATATGATCGATCACTCTCTGGAGATCTATATGCTATTTTGCCTACTTTCCGTAGATCTTTAACAAATTCTTCTTCGTTGTTCTCTAGTTCTCTCTTTTCTATAGTATACTTATTGTCTCAGTATTTCTTATTGTTTTCTTTATTTTCTTTATTAAATTTAATAAATTTCGGTTGATTAATTCTTCTTAATCCTTTCGGTATCTCAGGTACCGTTGTATTCAGTCTTCTCCCCATTAACAATTCAGCAGGCGATATTCCAAAGCTTAAAGGTGTGCTTCTATAAGCCAATAATCCTAAGTATGGATCATCTTCTTTACTTAATATATTCTTTATTGTTTGAACTCCCCTTTCTGCAACTGAATTTCCTTGAGGGTGCTTGGGTGATGACGTAATATGTTGAAAACTGTAACTTTGGGAGAATTCTTTAAATTCTTTGCTGGAAAACTGTCTTCCGTTATCAGAAACGACAGTCTCTGGTATTCCATGTCTTGAAAATATAGATTTCATTGATAGAATAACTGTTTCTGATAGTTCATTCTTCAGCAACATAGTTTCAATATATCTCGAGTAATAGTCTACTATTATTAGATATTTCTTATCTTTAAAGGTATAAAGATCAGTTCCAACAATCTCCCAAGCTTTCTTTGGTACAGGTATTATTTTCATAGGTTCTCTTGTTGTCCTACTATTCATTAAACAAGTTCTACAGTTTCTTACCATTCTTTCTACATCTCTACTAATCCCAAACCACTACACACATTCTCGTGCTCTTGCTTGACATTTTGATATACCTTGGTGTCCTACATGTAGTTCACTTAAAATGACTTGCTGATATGTTCTAGGGATGACTAACCTATTCTGGTAGGTTAGACACCCTTTCATCATGCTTAAGTTTGCAGTATTTTCATAATACTTGCTTAGATCACTATTCTTACGGTCTTTATACGACCATCCATTACATATTTTACTAATAACTTCTTTTATTATTACGTCATCCTCTTGGATTTTTCTTATTTTATTGAGTTTTACTGACTCACCAGGAACAAAAGTAGATTCTACTAGTTGATTTACTTCAATTTCAAGTATATTAGAAGTACTTGTCGTCTTAGAAGGATATCTTGATAAAGCATCAGCTCCAATATTTAATTTTCCAGGTATATATACCATTTCTACCGAATATCTCATCAAACGTATTCTAAATCTTTGTATCCTTATAGGGATCTTTTCTACTTCTTTCCGTCCTAACAGGGTAATCAAAGGTTTGTGGTCAGTCTCTACAACTATAGGTGCTCCACAAATATAATAGTTAAACTTCTCGAGACCTCAAACGACTCCTAAAGCTTCTTTTTCAATCACTGCATAATTCTTTTCAGCACTGGTTAAGGATCTACTAGCGGCTCCAATCATTCTTCTGTTTCCTTCCGAATCAATTTGGGAAAGAACAGCCCCGATTCCTTGATTACAAGCATCTGTCGTAATCATAGTTTTTTTCTTTGGGTCGAAGTGCGCTAATATAGGAGGTTCATTAAACATTTTTTTTAGTTTCTCAAAACTAATTTCTTGATCTCTATCCCAAAACCATCCAATATCTTTTTTCAATAGCTCTCTGATTGGTTCACTGACGGTAGCTATTTCATGATTAAATCTTGAATATTGGTTAATCAATCCCAGGAAACTTCTTACTGCTTTTACACAATCTGGCACTGGAAAATCTCTAATTCCTTGAATTTTTTCTCCAGCTTGTATCCCATCACCACCGATTTTAAATCCTAAAAATTCTACTTTTATAGAACCAAATGAACATTTCTCTCTGTTTAATTTCATTCCTGCTTTACTTATTTTATTCAATACTGCATCTAGTCTTGTATCATGTTATATTTAAATAAAACTTGCTTTATGTCTATTAATTCAAGAACTATTATAAATATAAATTTAAATAACAGAAATATTGAAAGAGTTACATTTTATAAATTTTTAGGCGTAATTATAGACGATATATTAAACTGGAAACAACATATCTTGTTTTTAAAATCAAAACTAAAAAAAATCATATGGATTACCAACATTATTTCCAAATTTATAAATAAAAAAGCATTACTTCATATATATAATTCCATATTCTTGCCTCATATAAAGTATTGTAACATATTTTGGGGAAATACATATAAATCTAATGTATCATGCATATATATTCTTCAAAAGCGAATGATAAGAATTATATGTAAAAAACATTTTTTACATCATACTAATGGACTATTTATTGATAATTCTTTATTAAAAATAAATGAAATTACATATATAAGTACATGTGAATTTATGTTTAAAATTTTCAATGATCTTCATCCTGTTATAACAAATGCATTTTTTTCTGTAACTTCATCATCTCACAACACTAGGAGCATAAATAATTTCTCAATTATTAATTTCAAAAAAGAACTATGCAGAAGAACATTAATATACATTGGACCAATTACCTGGAATAAGCTTGATAATATTTTAAAAAATATTTCAAATTATAAATTATTCAGGAAACGTATGTATACAAATTTGTTATCTTCTTACTCAGTATACTTATAATCTAAATCTCATTTTTCTAATTTTATATCTTTTATCATGTCTTTTATCTAATATTGTATTATATACTAAGTTCCACATTTTATTCTTATTTTAATTTATTGACGTTTATGTAAAAATTAAAAAAAAATTAATACTTTTGAGTGTTTTACTTTACAATATTTTATTTCCCCGACATTAATAATATTATTTTACTGAATTTTTGCATTTTATATTTGAATTTACTTTCATGTTTTCTTTCTTTTTAATTGACGTTTATATAAAAATAATAAAATTAAAAAAAACTGTTAGGTATTTCTTTTTTCTTTAGTATTTTCTTTAGTATTTTTTATTTCCCTCTGACTAATAATATTATTTGACTTTATTTTTAATTACATAAACATTTTGTATTGAATCTTTTTTCTTGTATACTTGATTATACTTCTTTGTTTTATTTCTCTTTATTGACACTTATATAAAAATTAGTAATTAAACTAACATTTCAGTTTGAACAAATATTTTACATTCTTTACATTATTATAAAGTATTACAAAAAAATTCCTAAAACTTATTTACTGAAAAAAAAAAAAAAAAAAAAAAAAAAAAAAAAATGTTACATACAGTTCTTACCATCTTTCTAGATATTCTTTTTGTTATGTTTTATTCAGTTTTATTCAGTTTTACTTCATTTTACTTCATTTTTTTCTTATTTTATACGAATACATCTATATTTTTGTTTAGTGTATTATTTTATAGTACTTATTATTTATTTTAGTTATTTATTTATAAATAATTAAATGATGATTACATAATTTTATGGCAAGTTCAAACAATTTATATTATTTTTCTATTTTATTCATTGTATTGTATCTATGTAAACAGGAAGTCATCTAATATTTTATAATATTTTACTTATTTAGTTTTTTTTTGAACTTGCTTTAAAATTAAGGGTAATTGTCTCGATAAGCTTTAGCTTCTACAAAAACCCTGGTGCAAACCTAAAATCTGATAATAATGTTCTTCTTTATTTTCACCCATAACTAGTACATCGTCCATGTGTATCACCACTCCTTTGCAATCTTTTAGAATTCTGTCCATCTCTCTACAGAAAATTTCAGGGGCTGATGTAAGTCCAAAAGGTAGTTTTTTATAATAAAACCGTCCCCATGGCGTTAAGAATGTTGTCAATTTCTGTGAGCTTTCCTCTAAGGGTATTTGCCAAAACCCTGAGTTTGCGTCTAGCTTACTGAATATTTTGCCCTTAATCTTGGCTAAGCTACTCTCAACTGTTGCCATCGGATATACTTCCCTCTTTACAGCTTTGTTGAATTTCGTCATATCGGTGCATATACGAATCTTCCCGTTTCCCTTGATGGCCACTACCATTGGGCTACACCAATCTGTTGGACTATTGGCTTCTTCTATGACGTTTAAACTCATCATCCTATCTAGTTCTTCCTTAACTTTTTCTTGTTGGTGTATGGGTACTGGTCTTGGTACATATATAGAAGTTGGTTTAATATTATCGTTCATCTCTATCTTATATGTATATTCTAAGCTTCCTAAACCTTCAAAAAGTCTATTATCGATTTCATCAATTAGTTTTACTATTCCAAGTCCTACTGATAATCTTCTGGATAATAGCCCTACGGTTTGTTTTTCTAGTATAAATATCTCTTCTTTCATTGATTTTCCTTTATAGGTGACAATCGCATCAAAACATCCTATAACTTCTATATGAGTATTATTAGGACCTTTAAGAATTGTTGTCGATTGTCTCATCTGGGGTAAAGATTTGCTAAACGGTATCACTGTAACGCTAGCACCTGTATCTATTTTTAAAGATACTTGTTCTTGGTAACTTCCTATTTGAAGTCCTACTCTTCTTGTCCAATCTTCCTCTTTTTGATTTATACTTTCCTTTATTTCGCCTAGGAACTTTATGTTTTCCTTTATAATTTCATTCGTTTCTCTGCAATTGTTTTTACAACATATTGCCCAATGTCCAATTTTCTTACATTTCATACATTTTTGATTGTACGCTCTACATTGTTTTGGTGGATGCTCTAAATTACATCTTCCACACTTCTTGTTATTTTTTTTTTCGATGTTGTGCGTTTTCTTTTTATTTTCGAATTTCTTGTATTTTCTCGTTTTATCTTTGATGTAATCTATACTTTCCTTAGCATCGTGATTAATCGCCTTAACTTGTAATATGCTAGTTTCTTTTATTTTAACTGTTTCTACAATCTTTTCTGCGATTAACTCATACTGAGCAGCCTCTTGCAAAAATCTTTGCCTTAGATTTTCATCTGTCATTCCTATTATTAATCTGTCCTTAATGAGGGAATCTTTCAGATCCTGGAATTCGCATGTTTTTGCCAAATTCTTCAGTTCCGAATAATATAATTCTATTGATTCTCCTTCGGTTTGATCTCTTTTGAAAAAAACATATCTCTCGTATGTTGTATTTTTCTTTGGTGTGAAATAACTTTCAAACTTATTCTTGATCCATTCTAGATCTTCTTTGCCTTTTATATTTATCTTTTTTTCATTTTCCGTTCTTTCAAAGGTTTCTTCTTTAAATGAGTTAAATATTTCTACTCCGTCTGGACCTATAATATTTAGGAATATTGCTACCTTGACTTTATCCTTCTTTTCTTCCAGCTCTGCTGCACATTCATATATTTCAAAGGCTTGAATCCATCTCTTCCATTCTATAGCACTGGTATTATCTGTATTTAATTTCTCGGGTATTCTGTACTCTGACATCTCTCCTTACAATAATTAACAATAATAATAACAATATAATATATAATAATTATAATAATTCGCAATATAATATATAATAATTATAATAATTCGCAATATAATATATAATAATTATAATATTAATTTTTAATAATATTCTCCGTATATAATTATATAGGAATATAATATAATCATATTATATTATACTATAGAATATGTAATAATATGTAATAACTGATGATAAACCATGTAATGTGATTAACCATGTAATAACTAAATATAAACTACATATATATATATAATATAATCACTAATTTAAAAAATATCTAGATGTTCTATATATTAAATAAATTCACTAATTTATAAAATATATTTTATACCTAGATATATCTAGGTTTCTATAGAAATAAATAAATTCACTAATTTATAAAATATCTAGTTTTTTTTTTTTTTTTTTTTTTTATAGAAATAAATAAATTCACTGATTTATAAAATATCTAGGTTTTCTATAGAAATAAATAAATTCACTGATTTATAAAGTATCTAGGTTTTCTATAGAAATAAATAAATCCACTGATTTATAAAATCTGATATATATACTAAATATTTATACTTTTAATATGTTCAAATTTATTCTCTAAATATATATTTTTATATATATATATATATATTACTTTTCCTACCACTTTATATGGTATACTATATCTAAGGTATAATATATATATATATATAAATATACTATATTATATAGTATATAATAATAACACAATACTATGTAATAATATATAATATTAATAATAATTCACTGATTTATATTAATATTTAATATAGTTAATTTATATATAATATATTATAAATGTTATAAATACACTGATTTATATGATATATGTTATAGGGTTCTTAATTAAGCCCGCTGTCACCATGTAATAACTGCCTATTATTAGTATAACTAACCTAGTTGATATCCAGGACCAGAATGTATGTATCATCTAAAGATACATATAATGGGTGTGGCTTAGCGTCATACCCGAATAGGCAGCTACAAAGTGACAGCCTATAATATATTACTACAATTATCATTATCACTATTAACATAAGTATCCTGCACAATTACTACTTCTATTGCTGATAATATCTTACCTATTTTTAGGTTAATGGAGTATTGTCTGCAAGGAGACCAGGCTAGTGGTGCCACCTACGTATAATCAATAATCAATACTCATTAGTCAGTAGTTATTATTCAATAGTTATTAGTCAATAATCAATAGTTATTAATCAATCCATCTTTTAGTTAATAAATCAATGTTTAGTTTTAATTTTATATATGGACATAATTAATAAAATAAAAACCAATATTATAGACCTATAGTCCACATAAACAAACTCTACTACCATTACTACACGCTAGTATGACATTGAGCTGACCTTGAAGTCATACAGAGAGCCGGTAACGATGGCCATAGGGTCGTACAAGTAGCGCAGCTGGTAGAGCTCACTTACGCATATTATCTAGGGAGTATTGGAGATGTTGAAAATGTGTTCTTAGATAATTGTTCCTACTATTATTTAAGTGTCTAAATAAACTAATACTCTTATCATTACATATATGATATGTAATATTTCTTGTATTGTATATCTAATATTCATATTATGTAGTATAGATACTAAGCGGTACCATTGTATAAAATAGTTAGAATGTAATTTGTATAGCAGGAAAGTAGATCAGATGGGCAGTTAGTTGATACATTGCTTACAAACAATCATAATCTGTGCAACTGTCCTGCTACATATCACCAGTTAGTGTAGAAGTGAACCTCATCGTATGGTGCCGGGTTCAGCTGAGGGAAGTAGATGCCAATAACGTCGTCCTTCTCAACACGAAACTGTTCTTCTTCAGATAACTCGTGACTATTCGTCACCATTATTAATGTGTAATGGTGTAATGGTGTAATGGTGTAATGGTGTGTAGTAATACTATGATAGTATATCATTATACCATCATTAATGTATAATAATAACTTATAAACTTAGAAATAATAACAATTTAATCAGGAATTATGTATTAAATTATTAAAATGAAATGAAACATATATACAAATTTAAATGATATTTAAATATATATCTATATATTATTTGTATTATTATATCAAATATATATAGAAATATACCTATAAGAATACACAAATGATTACGTTAGTAGTAACAAATCAACCAACGTTATACTGTCGTACTGTAGCTCGCAGTACATCTTGGTTTGGCCGATAACTTTGAATCTCTCAGTGCCGTCGCGGTTCAGTTGATGCGCTCTCAGAACAAGCGCGTAAAAGTACACATCCTTACGACTGCAGTAGAAATGCCATTCCGTTGATAATCCGTTCCTCTACGTCAATAATTAATGATTTCATAATTTTATTATTTATATTAATATATAAATAATTTATCTAAAATATTGAAGTAGTACATTGTATATTTCAGATGTACATTATACATTGTAGGTAATACATGTAAATTTGTGTATTAACAAAATCATAATACTAACCGTAATACTACTCGTTTTATAAAATTAAAAAACCATTTCAATTTATAAATTCAAGAGAAAATGTGTAGTTATAAAATGTTGAATATTTTATATATGTAATATATTTAAAATTTAATTTGTTTTAAAATTGTGTTTAATCGATCAAACTGAGAATATAAATGTGAATTAAAAATTAAGATGAACATTTTGTAACTTATTTATCTTTTAAATAGTTTATAAATTGATTGACACATGAAGGTCAATACATATGTATTTATTTTCTTAAGTATACTTATGCGTATGCTTTCCTTGAAAATTACATAAATTATATCAACAAATAGAACAAGTTTTAAAAATATGCAATTATCGCCGAAAAAAGATATACTTTTAATAAATATTTTTTAATTTTTGTTATCATATTAATTTGTAGATATATTACCATATATAAATTATTTGTGATAGTATTTTTCTAAAAATGAGTTCTATAAACTCCTTTATAATGTACATTATAAATTGTACAATGTACGTTTACATCGTACAATGAACTATATACTATAGAATTCATCCCAGTGACATATTACGTGTGTGTGTGTGTGTGTGAGTGTGATTAAAGCATTGCTATATGCCCAAACCTGAATGCTTTGCGTCATATGAGGAATGAAAACTGTGGATGACGACTCATCGATTTTAGATCTGGCCACCGCAGTGTAACCTATGACCTCAACGTTTCCAGTACTGACGGCTTCAATGATAGGGTAGAGGTTGTTACATATGTTAGTAGAGCGTATGTATGATGATAATGGTAAGCTACGAATGAACTCGATACAATTGCGATATGATTTCTGTGGTAAGAAAGTTGGTGTGCATGATAGTATGTTGATAGTTAGTCGATTAGATAAAATGGTAGTCAGTGCATCTGTTCATGCTTCAATAAACACACCCTTAATGGCGTAATTATTTACAATTTTAACTTACATATAAAATAATAATAATTTTATCAAGGATCATAGATGCAATAAAAAATTCCATGAATAAGTCAGTAAAATAAACTATTATAATATATCTTAGAAACATCGTTTAGAAGTTCTTTTTATTAAACTGATCGATCACTCCAGGATACAAATTAGTTAGGTGACCACCACATAGGGGACACTAGTATAACCTTTATCACATATAATAGAAGAGTCTTCGAAATGTGTGCATAGTCCGAAGCGATAGGTCCCTCGGGCGCAGCGTAGAAACGATGATTCATTACCGATGCACATGACCTCGAAGGCCAATATATCACCTTGACCTTTACCGAAGTGAGCGGCGGGTAACGCCTCTCCTCCTATGTAACCTAGTCTAGCAAGGCGATCATTTTTAGGATATCTCTAGGCATAATATTCAATGTTTGAAGCTATAGAATTTCTAAAGTTTGAGATTACTATTATAGGAGATAATGTTTATATATATATATATATATATATATATATATATACATATATATATATATATATATATATATATATATATATATATATATATATATATATATATATATATATATAAACATTATCTCCTATAATAGTTACTTCTCTTTCAATTTATATCTGTTTTGTACACAGAATATATATTTTTCACTGGTTATTTTACTTTTCACTGATTGATTACAAATATTATGTCTTTCTATTCATTTCAAAATCTACTCCAAGTTCATTCAATAAAGTATCTCAATAAAGCGTAAAATAAAAGTTCTAAGTATATTATAAGTAAGCAGGTTGTACATGTCCTGTCACAAGTTAAAGTTAAATGATTGCACACAACATTAACTGATTGCACACAGCATTATTTAATTAAACACAACATTAACTAATTGCACACAGCACTAACTGATTGCACACGACACTTGCGTCGATATCGTCGAAGTAATCATCACAGACAGTACCCCACTCCCCTCTGTAGAATATCTCCAGTCTCCCCTCGCTCGCATCATCTCCATCCATTAGACGTATGTCTGTGTGTGTTGGTGTGTGTGAGAGTGTATATGATGTTGGGTGTGAGGGTGTGTATCAGGGTTGGTAAGTATAGGTAATTCATATTGAACTATCAAAAGAGATAATGAATAAAGATATAAATCGCGAATATATTAGTTAACGTATCATGCATAATAAGGACAGGACATCAGCTCTAATGAAATTGTAATTTAGTTCAGTTATAATACGAGTTTTGTAGTCTGAAATATACGTTTAAATCAAACTAAAAGTACAAACTATCGACCCATAATACAATAGGATTAACAATCATTGCATAGTAAAGATGGTAATAGTTTCTAACAAACGTCACACGAATAATAGCATTATAAAAGTTCATGTCTCAAGTGTATATATAATACAGTCAACTGACTCTAACTCAGAAAATCCGCTTACTAAGACTTTTTACAAATACAAGTTTGATTTTGTACTTATCTAAATACATGCAAGAATAATTTGATATCTAAGAAAGTCGATATCTCTGACATATCATGTCGGTTCCTTAGAGTCTGCATTAGTGGTAGTTGACTGTATATCATAGTATGCATTAGTGCATACACAATAGTGTGCATGCAACCGATGAGTCACTAACAAGTGGAGAGACAAAAGCTGATAGCCCATTGGTCGCCGATAAATGCTGACTCTGCGACATCAGTGAGGAGGTGTGAGACGCCGTTAAGTGTCGTCCAATCAGTGAACTCGCTGTTCATGGGTGTGTTCACAGGGTTACCGTAGGCGTTCTCCTGACACTCTTCTATCCATGTCTATAGGTAGGTAGTCATAGGTTATGTAGTATGTACTATATAGTATGTACAAATGAGTGGTAAGTAAATGCCAAGCATAGATGATTACTACGAACACTAAATGTGAGTATTTTATTGTTGATCATATCATGTATAGAATTCGTAAGTGAATCTTAATTTTCCGGATATTAAATATCTATTTTTGCAGGCTATTTAATATACTAAATATTATAACCCAAACTATTATAAAACTATTATATAAAATATTTATTATTAAAGTTTAAAAAGATGATAATTTTAAATTCTATTAAAATATAGTACAAATATTATCATAACAAATATTTTAACTTTTACAAACAAAAAGTAAGTTATAAATTTCTCATTTAAAACATGACAATTAAACTTTAAATTATGGATAAAGATAACGATATATATATAGCTATCTTACCTGAGTTATAGCTATCTAACCTGAGTTATGCAATCATCAGTATGTGGACCTATTGTGTAAGGCTGACAATCTCCGTATTCTGTGATCATAACGATCGTAATTAATTCAAAGTGAATGTTAATAAATTATAATATAAATTAAAAATTGAATTTATGATTAATGAAATCAATATCTCGTTAGAGATTTAAAAAACTGTGTGACTTTTGTGTTTATTACGCAGTCATTTTCATTTTATATATTTTTACAGTAATTTTACAGTATGATCAAATTTAATATATTAAAATGTAATTTGAAATCTGCAGAATCAAATTTATTCACTAAATACCCAGACTATAGTATACTATATTAATTATACTATAGTATAATTAACGTAAGTTCACAAACGTTTGCACATATTCATATCCACTGTAATCTTGATATCGTCTATACGCAATGAGTTTGTTCCACTGCTGATTATCTCACCGTGAAATAATATCTGGTTTATGAATTAGTAAATCAATATAAATATAATAACTGCCTATATGACTAAATTACTAAAGTAGTAGGACGCGGGTTCAAGCCTCGTACGGATCAATATAATAGGTTTAAATATATTATTTAGAAGTGATCTTATATAATTATGTATAAATAAATTATCGGATCTCGTTAATACTATGGATGCCTTAACATGAGAGAGGCTTCAAAGGGATAAGGTTATTAGTGAAAACTTCATCAATGTTCCTGGATGGGATGAAAGAACTCCACCAAAATAATAATAACAATAATAACGACAATAATATTTGTATAATTATTGATAATTTCGTTGACATATTACTATTGTATAATACAATTTTAACAATAGTGTAACAATAATGTAACTGTTTAATTGCATCGTAAACCTGAAATGAAGTTGAGGTAACATCTATTGGGACATACGCTGTTTGCCACTTTTTATATAAATATTTTCCTTCACTGTTAATATATATATATATATATATATATATATATATATTAATATGTATATATATTGATTTAGTAATTTTAATTATACATAATTAACTACTACTAATATAATAACACTACTAGTGAATTAAGGGGAGGCTGGGGTGTACGACACTAACGAGAACAATTCCTTTATGAGTAGCTCCCCTGAGGGATGTGTTAACAAGGACATGGACAGCAGACCTGTGTCCTGTCCTCGTATCTTGTAGCGGAAGTGAACGCAAGCTGCTCCGGTGTAGGTTACCTCGGGTGTAGCGATACTATAGGGGTTGGGGGCATAGTATAGGGGGTGGGGGCATAGTATAGGGGGTGGGGGCATATTATAGGGGGTGGGGGGCATACTATAGGGTGGGGGACATACTATAGAGGGTGGGGGCATACTATAGGGTGGGGGCATACTATAGGGGGGCATACTATAGTGGGGGCATACTATAGGGGGGCATACTATAGGGGGGTATACTATAGGGGGGTATACTATAGGGGGGCCTACTATAGGGGGGCCTACTATAGGGGGTATACTATAGGGGGGCATACTATAGGGGGGGTATACTATAGGGGGGTATACTATAGGGGGTATACTATAGGGGGGGTATACTATAGGGGGGGTATACTATAGGGGGGCATACTATAGGGGGGCATACTATAGGGGGGCATACTATAGGGGGTATACTATAGGGGGTGGCATACTATAGGGGGGCATAATATAGGAGTGTATACTATAGGGGGGACATACTATAGGGGGTGGCATACTATAGGGGGCATACTATAGGGGGGCATACTATAGTGGGGGCATACTATAGGGGGGCATACTATAGGGGGGTATACTATAGGGGGTGGCATACTATAGGGGGGCATACTATAGGGGGGCATAATATAGGGGGTATACTATAGGGGGGGTATACTATAGGGGGGCATACTATAGGGGGGCATACTATAGGGGGGCATACTATAGGGGGTATACTATAGGGGGGTTATACTATAGGGGGGTATACTATAGGGGGTATACTATAGGGGGGGTATACTATAGGGGGGCATACTATAGGGGGGTATACTATAGGGGGGGTATACTATAGGGGGTGGCATACTATAGGGGGCATACTATAGGTGCGAGCTTATCATAGATGTGAGGGGTATACGATGATGACGATGATGTTTAATCACGGAGTAACAATGTACGTATGTTTTAAGATTTGAATAATTTATAAAAATGGAGTTCTCGAGAATTATTCACGACATGTATGATTAACTACGAATATTAACAGATTATACAATATAAGTATATATCGGCTAAAGATGAAATCACAATTCAGACATATTATATATTCGGTCTCGAACAATTATTGGTAAATTTTTGCAAATATCTAATATGTTTAATTTATTAAAAAGCGCATTTATTCGCAAGGCCTCAGATTAATGCTAATACTACCCACTAGTACACTACTACCCACTAGTCCACTACTGTCCACTACTACCCACTAGTCTACTACTACCCACTAGTCCACTACTACCCACTAGTCCACTACTACCAACTAGTCCACTACTAACCACTAGTGCACTACTACCAACTAGTCCACTACTACCCACTAATCCACTACTACCCACTAGTCCACTACTACCCACTAGTCCACTACTAACCACTAGTCCACTACTACCCACTATTGCACTACTACCAACTAGTCCACTACTACCCACTAGTCCACTACTACCCACTAGTGCACTACTAACCACTAGTCCACTACTAACCACTAGTCCACTACTACCCACTAGTCCACTACTAACCACTAGTCCACTACTAACCACTAGTCCACTACTAACCACTAGTGCACTACTACCCACTAGTCCACTACTAACCACTAGTCCACTACTAACCACTAGTCAACTACTAACCACTAGTCCACTACTAACCACTAGTGCACTACTACCCACTAGTCCACTACTAACCACTAGTCCACTACTAACCACTAGTCCACTACTACCCACTAGTGCACTACTGTCCACTACTACCCACTAGTCCACTACTACCCACTAGTGCACTAGTAACCACTAGTCCACTACTACCCACTAGTCCACTACTAAGCACTAGTGCACTACTACCAACTAGTCCACTACTACCCACTAGTGCACTACTACCAACTAGTCCACTACTACCCACTAGTCCACTACTACCCACTAGTCCACTACTAACCACTAGTCCACTACTAACCACTAGTCCACTACTAACCACTAGTCCACTACTATCAACTA
Source organism: Osedax fenrisi (assembly GCA_964019155.1). NCBI lineage: Eukaryota > Metazoa > Annelida > Polychaeta > Sabellida > Siboglinidae > Osedax > Osedax fenrisi. The sequence goes on along the minus strand of OZ025240.1, from coordinate 72,722,259 downwards.
GTCCACTACTAACCACTAGTCCACTACTACCCACTAGTGCACTACTACCCACTAGTCCACTACTAACCACTAGTCCACTACTAACCACTAGTGCACTGCTACCAACTAGTCCATTACTACCAACTAGTCCACTACTACCAACTAGTCCACTACTAACCACTAGTCCACTACTACCCACTAGTCCACTACTACCCACTAGTGCACTACTACCCACTAGTGCACTACTACCCACTAGTCCACTAGTCCACTACTACCCACTAGTCCACTACTACCCACTAGTGCACTACTACCCACTAGTGCACTACTACCCACTAGTCCACTACTACCCACTAGTCCACTACTGTCCACTACTACCCACTAGTCCACTACTACCCACTAGTCCACTACTACCCACTAGTCCACTACTACCCACTAGTCCACTACTATCCACTAGTCCACTACTACCCACTAGTCCACTACTACCCACTAGTCCACTACTGTCCACTACTACCCACTAGTCCACTACTACCCACTAGTCCACTACTACCCAACTAGTCCACTACTACCCACTAGTCCACTACTACCCACTAGTCCACTACTACCCACTAGTCCACTACTATCCACTAGTCCACTACTACCCACTAGTCCACTACTACCCACTAGTGCACTACTACCCACTAGTCCACTACTACCCACTAGTCCACTACTGTCAACTACTACCCACTAGTCCACTACTACCCACTAGTCCACTACTAACCACTAGTCCACTAATCCACTACTACCCACTAGTCCACTACTACCCACTAGTCCACTACTAACCACTAGTCCACTACTAACCACTAGTCCACTACTACCCACTAGTGCACTACTACCCACTAGTCCACTACTACCCACTAGTCCACGACTGTCCACTACTACCCACTAGTCCACTACTACCCACTAGTCCACTACTACCCACTAGTCCACTACTAACCACTAGTCCACTACTAACCACTAGTCCACTACTACCAACTAGTCCACTACTACCCACTAGTCCACTACTACCCACTAGTCCACTACTACCCACTAATCCACCACAAAGTGCCTAAACCAATTAGGTAACAGGTAACAGGTAACTACTACCAACTAGTCCACTACTACCCACTAGTCCACTACTACCCACTAGTCCACTACTGTCCACTACTACCAACTAGTCCACTACTACCCACTAATCCACTACTACCAACTAGTCCACTACTAACCACTAGTCCACTACTAACCACTAGTCCACTACTACCAACTAGTCCACTACTACCAACTAGTCCACTACTACCCACTAATCCACTACTACCAACTAGTCCACTACTACCAACTAGTCCACTACTACCCACTAGTCCACTACTACCCACTAGTCCACTACTAACCACTAGTCCACTACTACCCACTAGTCCACTACTACCCACTAGTGCACTACTACCCACTAGTCCACTACTACCAACTAGTCCACTACTACCCACTAGTCCACTACTACCCACTAGTCCACTACTACCCACTAGTGCACTACTACCCACTAGTCCACTACTAACCACTAGTCCACTACTACCCACTAGTCCACTACTAACCACTAGTCCACTACTAACCACTAGTCCACTACTAACCACTAGTCCACTACTACCCACTAGTGCACTACTACCCACTAGTGCACTACTACCCACTAGTCCACTACTACCCACTAGTCCACTACTAACCACTAGTCCACTACTACCCACTAGTCTACTACTAACCACTAGTACACTACTAACCACTAGTCCACTACTGTCCACTACTATCCACTAGTCCACTACTACCCACTAGTCCACTACTACCCACTAGTCCACTACTACCCACTAGTGCACTACTAACCACTAGTCCACTACTACCCACTAGTCCACTACTAACCACTAGTGCACTACTACCAACTAGTCCACTACTACCCACTAGTCCACTACTACCCACTAGTCCACTACTACCCACTAGTACACTACTACCCACTAGTCCACTACTGTCCACTACTACCCACTAGTCCACTACTACCAACTAGTGCACTACTAACCACTAGTCCACTACTACCCACTAGTCCACTACTAACCACTAGTCCACTACTAACCACTAGTCCACTACTACCCACTAGTCCACTACTACCCACTAGTCCACTACTACCCACTAGTCCTCTACTACCCACTAGTGCACTACTGTCCACTAGTCCACTACTACCCACTAGTCCACTACTACCCACTAGTCCACTACTAACCACTAGTCCACTACTACCCACTAGTCGACTACTGTCCACTAGTCGACTACTGTCCACTACTACCCACTAGTCCACTACTACCCACTAGTCCACTACTAACCACTAGTCCACTACTAACCACTAGTCCACTACTACCCACTAGTCCACTACTACCCACTAGTCCACTACTACCCACTAGTCCACTACTAACCACTAGTACACTACTAACCACTAGTCCACTACTACCCACTAGTCCACTACTACCCACTAGTCCACTACTGTCCACTACTATCCACTAGTCCACTACTACCCACTAGTCCACTACTACCCACTAGTCCACTACTACCCACTAGTCCACTACTACCCAATAGTCCACTACTGTCCACTACTACCCACTAGTCCACTACTACCAACTAGTCCACTACTAACCACTAGTCCACTACTAACCACTAGTCCACTATTACCCACTAGTCCACTACTACACACTAGTCCACTACTACCCACTAGTCCACTACTACCAACTAGTCCACTACTACCCACTAGTACACTACTACCCACTAGTCCACTACTGTCCACTACTACCCACTAGTCCACTACTAACCACTAGTCCACTACTACCCACTAGTCCACTACTACCCACTAGTCCACTACTACCCACTAGTCCACTACTACCCACTAGTCCACTACTACCAACTAGTCTACTACTACCAACTAGTCCACTACTACCCACTAGTCCACTACTACCCACTAGTCCACTACTACCCACTAGTCCACTACTAACCACTAGTCCACTACTACCCACTAGTCCACTACTACCCACTAGTCCACTACTAACCACTAGTCCACTACTAACCACTAGTCCACTACTACCAACTAGTCCACTACTAACCACTAGTCCACTACTAACCACTAGTCCACTACTACCCACTAGTCCACTACTACCCACTAGTCCACTACTACCCACTAGTCCACTACTACCCACTAGTCCACTACTACCCACTAGTCCACTACTACCCACTAGTCCACTACTACCCACTAGTCCACTACTACCCACTAGTCCACTACTACCCACTAGTCCACTACTAACCACTAGTCCACTATTACCCACTAGTCCACTACTAACCACTAGTCCACTACTAACCACTAGTCCACTACTACCCACTACTACCCACTAGTCCACTACTACCCACTAGTCCACTACTAACCACTAGTCCACTACTAACCACTAGTCCACTACTAACCACTAGTCCACTATTAACCACTAGTCCACTACTAACCACTAGTCCACTACTACCAACTAGTCCACTACTACCCACTAGTCCACTACTACCCACTAGTCCACTACTACCCACTAGTCCACTACTACCCACTAGTCCACTACTAACCACTAGTCCACTATTACCCACTAGTCCACTACTAACCACTAGTCCACTACTAACCACTAGTCCACTACTACCCACTAGTCCACTACTACCCACTAGTCCACTACTACCAACTAGTCCACTACTAACCACTAGTCCACTACTAACCACTAGTCCACTATTACCCACTAGTCCACTACTAACCACTAGTCCACTACTAACCACTAGTCCACTACTACCCACTAGTCCACTACTAACCACTAGTCCACTACTACCCACTAGTCCACTCCAACCAACTAGTCCACTGCTACTCACTAGTCCACTCCTACCCACTAGTCCACTAGTCCACTATTCCTGTCTCTATGTCTCCTCACAATCTATAATAAATAAACTCCAACGCCTTCAGAACTCAGCCATCAGATTTATATTCAACATAACTAAATATTCCAGACAATTATATATATCCCCTTTGAGAACCAAATTACATTGGCTGCCAATAAAATCCCGTATAATTTACAAAATTGCACTCACCATACACTTAGCTACACATCATAACACACCAGACTATCTTGCCAACTTACTAACTCCCAACACAACTATTTACGAACAAAGACACATAAACAAATTCAAATTAAAAACTCCAGTTCTATTACATTTAACATCTTCCCAACATAAATCTTTCTCCATCCATGCTCCAAAAATCTGGAATGATCTACCTCACCATATCCGATCAATTGACTCAACTGTAACATTCAAATCAAAGATAAAAACATACCTTTTTGCCCAATAATATAGTGAAAGCACGTCCGAAAACTTCAATAAAGAAGTTGATGGAAGTGCCTAAACCAATTAGGTAACAGGTAACAGGTAACTACTACCAACTAGTCCACTACTACCCACTAGTCCACTACTACCCACTAGTCCACTACTGTCCACTACTACCAACTAGTCCACTACTACCCACTAATCCACTACTACCAACTAGTCCACTACTACCCACTAGTCCACTACTAACCACTAGTCCACTACTACCAACTAGTCCACTACTACCAACTAGTCCACTACTACCCACTAATCCACTACTACAAACTAGTCCACTACTACCAACTAGTCCACTACTACCCACTAGTCCACTACTACCCACTAGTCCACTACTAACCACTAGTCCACTACTACCCACTAGTCCACTACTACCCACTAGTGCACTACTACCCACTAGTCCACTACTACCCACTAGTCCACTACTACCCACTAGTCCACTACTACCCACTAGTCCACTACTACCCACTAGACCACTACTACCCACTAGTGCACTACTAACCACTAGTCCACTACTAACCACTAGTCCACTACTACCAACTAGTCCACTACTAACCACTAGTGCACTACTACCCACTAGTCCACTACTACCCACTAGTGCACTACTAACCACTATTCTACTACTAACCACTAGTCCACTACTACCAACTAGTCCACTACTACCCACTAGTCCACTACTACCATATGATGTAAACATAGGTCAATAGATACAAAACTCTATCCATCTACTAGCAGTTGTGGTAGATAGCCTATTCAGAGCATAACTAACATGGCACTCTTGCCGACAGTGCTAGGTTCAGATATGAGGGCGATGAAGCCCTTAGCGATGATTGCCCCCGTGTCGTCCACAGTCTGCGTGTATTCTGAACTCCACGTTACAGAGGACCCGTCGTAGTCTTGCATACCGCACAGGTTCAACGGGTGGCTTACGTTCACTACTGGCTGGTCTACCTCGAACACGCACTGGAACAGAACAGCTAGTGAGCAGAGGAGAGGAGGTCAGCGAAGGTTAAGATAGAGATTAGGTATTGTACAGTTAGTATTCAGTAATATATCTACTTAATAAAGTAGAGTATATTATAATATATTTATTATAATATAATATAGTATTATTTATGATTAATAAATGTCTTCACACTTTCAATAACAGCCTTGTGTAGCCCGCTATACAAATTATTTATTATTTATTTGTTTTATAAATTACCCGATCTCGGGCAAGTCAAAGATTTAATTGGTAATTTCTATATAAACGCATGCATTAGGTGTATATCGCGGTGTGCATACTGTGCGTCGTACTATCCGATATCGGTATAGCCGTTCACCTGAAACTATAAAAATCAAGCTGTTATTTTTGATGTGAAATCCCTTAGGTTAATTATAATCATCATACATATTAATCGCGTATGTTGACTAACAATCGGTTCTGATGACGAGAGAGCTGGGATCCACAGTGTACGGGTAGGTGGTGTCGAGGATAACGAGGAATTCTTGTCGTAGCTGAACGGTGTCAACAGGACTCGCGAAACTTGTGCGCAGGCCTACTACCACACTTCCAGCACTAGTATGTACATTCATAGTATGTAGTCCACATACATATATATATATATATATATATATATTTGTGTATGATATAATAAACGAGTATTTATATTTTTTTCAGTATTGAGCTGTAATTAATATTAATAATTATTCTTAATAATACTAATAATTAATGTTCACCACTGGTATATAATAAATTATAATTTGTAAAATTTATTATATTTTAATATATATTTTAAACTATGCAAGAATTAATTAACATATTTATTAAATTATCATATATATTATATGATTAATTGTGGACAAATTAAATTAATTCATATATTATAAAATATATAAAATATATATATATAGGGTATATTAGAAAAAAGTTTTACCTGTAGTTAAAATCATATCTTTGCATTCTATTTTGATAAAATAATTCAATCTTTAAAATATAAATATATTTATTAAAATTTTATAAAATATAATAATATAATACTATTATATAATGTAAACATATATCGTTAATAAAATAAAAATGTGTAACCGGTTTAGAAATGGTTGCTGTAAGTTGAGTGTACTCGTTACTCTTTTTATCTCGATATTGTTTGAGGAATGGTAAATTGGTGACACGAAACTTAATGAAATAATTGTACGGGGAATTCACTGTAAACGAGATAGTTATCATGGTAAGTGATGAGATGTAGCAGTCGATAGAGATAGAATGGGCAATGTGGGAAGCGTCTCACCTAGTTCACAGAATAAACCGAAGTAGCCAGTACTACAGGTACACTCGTACCTGTCTATCCTGTCTATACAAGTGGCCCCATTCTGACAGTTGTTGTAGGCACATTCGTCTATATCTATAACAAGCCAGCGTTATTCTTATTTAGTATTCACCAATATTATAATGTTAACTATGCTTCTACAATTGAATTTATTTATATTTGTATTATATATTAACAGAACTATTATTGACATAACATTGACATAATTACATAATGCACATGCTTCTACAGCTAACCTAATGTATACTATACTTGGTAATACTATACCTGTTACATAATGTTTATATTATATATCGTAGTACACAATAGCATGTATGCAAGTGACAAGCACGAATAGTTACAGAACAACGTACTTATGTCGCAGTTGTTGCCACTGAATCCGACGGTACACTTGCAAGAGAAGCAGTCGATAGTAAGATCCCCAGCATTCAGGAGACAATGTGGGTCCATAATACACTGGCCCCCATTCTGACACAGGGAGCCATTAGAACAGGGGTTAGACGCTGCATCTGAAGTTGTGTTATTGTTTAGTGTACATAGTGATCTTTTATGTATGCATGTATTCATGCGAAGCCAGTTCAATGCTAGTTAGTTCTAGTTTTCTAATGTGTTTTGATTTTGAATTAAATCTTAAATATTAAGAATCTGAAAAAGAAATTGCCATCCAATTTTGAATGGGGTTCTTTTATTCGATATTATATTTAGTTTATAAACATACAGTTATACATACATATAGTTTCTATTAATTATAATTATTATATAAATATATATATATATATATTTTATTGACTCAAGTAATTAAAATAGAATTGTGACTGTGTAAATATTGAATAATAAAATGACTACTACTACCACAACCACTACTGTCACTACCCCCACTCTAACCTGTAAGCTGATAGATATTATAGCCACCATAGCTGCTAGTGTATATCATGTCGTTGACATCGCACCATCCATATGAACAGTCTCCGTCGACGTGTAGCATAGTGTTAGCTTGGGCGGCACATGCTAACTGCAAACACTTTTTGTAGCCAACGTTAATGTTATAACTGCGGAGATGGAACGGGATGAGGAGGAGGAGGAGGAGGAATATCACCTTATTAAATAAAATAAATAGTAAATATATAATTATTCCTCTTTACATTATATAATAACTTTACAGGTGAATAATGGTAGCTTGCATCATTTAAAAGTGATATTTGTTATTATTTATATGATATATCATAAAATATACATATTTGTACATATATTTTATAGATTAAAACATAAAAATAATTGTAGTATTATTAAATCATTAAAAACAATTACAAATTACATTTAATTAATATACATGTAAGGTGATATAAATAAGGTGCACCTTATTTAATAATTCATAAATATCAAATATCATTATGTGAATTTACATCTATATTAAGAATACAATATCATAATATAATATATCATAGTATATACACATATAACTACTTACCCATAAGCACACATCAGAGCTTGATTGTCCATTCGCGATTTTATCAAAGAAAATCTATTTTCACATGGTTCTAAATAAGTGTAATTTAGCTTTATATGATATAGCATAGTATTAAAGTAAAGAGTTACTTATACTATTAGTAATAAACAGATGTAGTAAGAAACATTCACTATATGATAAATAATATGTAAATAAAGTATACTAAAATGTTCCACTTATATATATATATATATATATATATATATATATATATATATATATATATATATATATATATATATAATAATATTATACTTTATATTTATTATTATATTTAATACCTATTGTAATTTGATAATATATATATATATATATATATATATATATATATAATGAAAATATAAATAACCTTTCCTTGAGTGATAAAAATATGTTAAGAATATTAATAAAAATTCAAATAATATCACCAACTTTAAAAAATATTAATAATATTTTGAAAATAATTAATAAACATTCTATAAAATTATACATTTTATTTATTTATAATAATATTACTAATAAATCCTATTAATATTATATTAATAGAAGTAATTTAGTTATATTTAAATATATATGTAGGAAATTAATTAATCACATATATATAATTATGAATTATATACATAAATATATATCTGTGTAATATATACATAATAAATAAAAAAATAGTATAAGTAATATTTATATATTGTTATCAATATGTATTTATTTATAATTATTATATTCTTAATATTAAAAATACATAATATAAGATATTTAACTAAATAATTTAATATTCTATAATAAAAGCATAAATAAATCTACAAAATTCAAGATACAAAGTAATGCATGATACTTTGTGAGAGTTTATTAAAATAATCTTACTTGACATTCAATAACATTAATTTATAAGTAAATACAGTATAATTATTAAAACGAAATATATGAATATTTACATGGTGAAGATAGGAGATTTTTTTTGTTACTACAAATGTAATAACTTCAGAAATAAGAACATGATTACATTTGTTTAAGTCTTATTAATTACATTTAAATCTCTTTATATATTAAGTTATTGAATTATATGACAATCTATATATGATGAATTATATGCAAATGCTGAGAATTAGACCTACAAAACACTAATTTTAAAATACTTCAAAATACTAATTTTAAAATAATAAAATGTCCAGTAATTTACGGAAATTTCCACAACTAAAATTTAAAGTATATAATTTTATTTTATTTTAATTTAATTATAGTGCATGCAGTGTAGTGTACTAGGTTACATGCCTTATTAACAATACCTTTAGGAGGTGGTTTTGGGGTATCTGCAATTAGGATTTAATTATTAAATAAAATAATAATATTGAATTATATGATTTATAATTATTGTATTCTAGTATATAAAGTATGATTATGTTAATATCTTCATGGATTGCTTATCTGCATATTTAAATATAATATTGAATTATATGATTTATAATTATTGTATTCTAGTATATAAAGTATGATTATGTTAATATCTTCATGGATTGCTTATCTGCATATTTAAATATATAGAATAATTTATGAGTAATTTAATATACATGAATACAAAGAATCTAGAAATATAGGTCATGACCCTAGGTAGAGAATGAATTTATATCATTATTTGTATTTATATCATTATTTTGAGTACAAATCGGTACAGCTGTAATAAAATGTAGCAAATAATTGTTTTAAATTATATTTGTGTACAGACGTACAGTTTTGTACACAAATATAATTGTATAAATAAATGTATACGCTTGTAATCAAATATACTCGTTTATAATCAAAAATACTCGTTTATATTCAAAAATAAACATTCGTACTCAAAAATAACCAAACCGTACTCAAAAATGTTTGCTGGGTGTACACTGTACAGTGTACAAATGTTTGCTGTGTACTTTATATTAGTGATGGGGTTTTCATGGTTTATTCAAATCTACTTGTTCATTTAATTTGTTATAAAAATATAATTTTATTTATACTTTGAACATATATTTTTACTGGATACTTTTATAAATAAGATTTATAATTTATTAATAATTTATAATAAAATATTTATTATAAAATTAAACATATTAACTATTTTATAATATTTACGATTACCTGTATTAATATAATAATTTGTATTAATGATAATAATTAAACAATAATATAATAATAATAATAATACATTCAATATAATTAATTATATTTAAATTTCTTACTTGGTAGTTCACAAAATTGTCCTTTCCAAAGATCATTACATTCACATTTAAAACAAGAATGAATTAAATCATCATCAGTCTCTGTTGTATAATATAAGTGATGTTATTAATTAAAACAGTTGTTACTTATGCTATTAATAGACTATCACTATATAGACTATACTTACTACTTGCCATATCAGTAGGCATAATTATAATATTATAATATTAGTATTCAAATTTTAATAATTATAATATTATATTAATAATTTAGATAATAAGTAGGTAATTGAGGAAAATAAAATATCAGGTATGATATATTTTAATTGTTTTTAATATAATTATTAGGTGATATTTGTATATTAAAAATATGACGGTAATAAATTATGTATGTGTTTTTAACACACAAAATATCAATTAACATTAGAGATTTAATCTACAATTAAACTGTACGTATATTGATAATTGTTGTAATTTGGGTGAAATATCTTAGTTATAATTATGACATAATTTATAAAGCCGATGTTAGTACCATAGTAGTAATAATCAAAGCTGGGCACGATACTCGAAAAAAGTATAATAGATACAATTACAATTACACACTTTTTTCTTATAATAGATACTACTACAATTACTTTTAAAAAAATCATAGTAGATACAATTACAAATACATAATTTTCTTAGTAGATACATCTTAGTAGATACAAATACATTATAATTATATACAATGTATATGTAGATATAAATTATATTTATATATATATATATATATATTCATCGATTTCGATTTGAAAGTACATATCAAGGAACATTAAGGGGGTATCCCACTACAAGTATTTTAACTTTAAAACTATTTTCTATAAAGTTAACTGAAATTTTACTGGGAAACCCCCTAACTTTCCGGCAACTTGCCTGAAATATAATAACTTTATAGGGTATCCCATTACAACTTGATAAAAAATGGTTTTAAAGTTACAATATTTCCAGTAAGTTGCCGGAAAATCTTGTAGTGGGATACCCCCTTTATACGGAAATAATGTCCGGAAATGTTTTATAGAAAGTGATTTTCTAGCAATTTGTATTGGGATACCCCCTTTAAAGTTACTATTATTCCGAAAGTTGCCGGAAAGTAAGAGGGTAACTCACTAAAATTGTAGTAAATTGTAGTAAAATAACTTTCTACACATATTTCAGGACATTATTTCCGGAAATACTGCTATTGGGATACCTCCTTTAAAATGACATATTAAATATTTATACCTTATAACGTGTTCTTCAATAGATGATATAGAATACCTTTGTTGATATTTATTGACATTTAATGATGCCCACCATGAATATTTTAGTGTACTAGCGTTTATTTCATCTGAAATTATACTATGAGCTATTACAGACTATAGAGAAATATACATTATTACAATATACTATTTTTCAACTAAAAATAATCAGCGAACTTTACTTGCGAATGTTAAACATGAATATAGTAAATTATCAAATATATAACAAATACATTATTAATATATTATTAATTATTATTATTTAGAATTATCATATTAATTAAAATTATGTTATCTTTTTTATCTTTTTCTATATAATATATAATTTTGAATAATAAATCAATTATTATACAAAATATATTATATATATCAATATATATCAATATTATGTCTTTGTTTTCAATAAATATATATAATGGTTTTTGAGAATAAATCACTATAATTGATATATCATAATTTTTAACAATGAATTAATTTCAATATTTACAAAAGATATTTTATTACAAAAATATATATATATATAATGTATATATATTAAAATTAATTTATAAAATGATATTATAAAATATTGATATCAAATAAATATAATGACCAAATGTTATATTATTTAATAAAATGTATCTGTTTAAATAATTGTCTTAGTAGATACGTATCGTAGATACTATTTATGACTAATAGATACGATTACAAATACTTTTTTAATTTTTATAATAGATACAAATACAAATAAAAATGTATCTACGATACTGATTTTTTGCCTTAATAGATACTGTATCGGCGATACTGCCCAGCTCTGGTAATAATGGGGTGAAGTTATCAATGGTAAAGCTCACTGTATACACTGAAAGTAGTAATCAACTGTATGAAAGTAGTAATCAACTTCGGATAAATAAGAATTAATTACGTTCACATTATTCATTAGTAGGCTCTATCTACGCAATGTAATTAATACCTCCCAGTGAACCAAATTTGAAAATAATTTGATTATGTTTTTCGAAATTTTTTCGAAAATTCTGTTGACATTTTTGCAAACTTTGAAATTAAATTTCAATTATTCACGTACATTTTTCGTAAATCATTTGCGAACTTCGCAAATAAATTTCAATTATTTAAGAACATTTTGCAAACTTGGCACATAATTTTCAGAATTTAATAAATATTTAGTCAACAATCAACACATTTGTAAATCAAAAATAAATTATATAAAGAATATAATACAAATAAAAGATATTGTTATATGAAATATATATATATATATATATAACTAGAATAATATATTAATTAATAAAATAAATATTTTGTACTTCATTGAATGAATAAAAAATTAGTTTAACTGAATAAACAGTGGTTTATTAATTGGTATTTGCAGACCTATCCTCCATTATTTTTGATCAAATAACCATTAATAATGATATGTATAAAATATGTATATCAATATAAATAAAAATTGATTTTAAAATAGAAACATTTTATCTATTTAATATATATTTCGTTAATCATAAATAAATAATATAAAGTAGATATTTAAAAAAATTTAAACAATTTATCTGCAATGAAATTTATATTTTAAAATTTAATTAAATCTATTAATAATCTTAATATATTAATTAATATATATTAATATAAAATTTGCATACATCTTGTTTTATTTTCAAAAAAATTACAAACTTTGCGTTTTATTTGCAAATCATTCTCGTATTATTTTCGTAAATTATTTTCAAAAATTTTGCAAATTTCATGCAAATTTGCGAATATTGAAAATTAATTTCAATAATTTTCAATAATTTTCAATATTCGTAAATAAATTACAAAAATTTTCGAAAAAATTTAAAATTTTGGTTCACTGGGCTACTTCCTGCTGTTGCTGTTAGTAGCATAACATTAACACGAAATAGAATTAGGTATGCCACGATTTTCATATACATATTTCTAAAAAATGTTCATTTTTATATTAAATTGCATGCAATATAATATAGCTTTTACATTTTAAAATTGTATAGTTTAATACAAATTTACATTACAAACAACATAATTTTCTGAAAATGACCCTATATATGTGGCGCTGTTAATTTTTTAAATACAATATTTTATTACACAATTTTGCATAAGTGTTATATCTTTCCTTAGCTAAATCTTTGGTTAAAGTCTAACCATAAGGAGAAATCATGCCAGGTATTAGTTTGATAGGTTTATAGATAGGTTTATAGGTCGGACATCTGACCTCTATACATTCCCCTTTGTGGAGACACGGATTCGAATTGCAAATTTCTACAAGTTATTGACAGATTAAGCCATTAGTTTATACATCTGTAGGCATTATAATAGTATAGTTAATATTATTATAGTTAGGTTATATATAACTTAGGTTAGCCTATAACTTCATAGATTTATTATATCTTCAGGATTACTGTACATATATTTAATTTATTTAATTATATTTGAGAAATAAATATTAATAGAGTTATATATATATATAAATTATTATAAATATATATTATTAATAATTTGTAGTTATAATTAAAAGAAAATTAAATAGAAACCATGTTTCAATATTTCTCTTGTCGTTGTGAACATTGATGAAGGTGTCGTTACTATGAAATGTGTGACAATAACAATAGAAAATCAGAATTGGGATTTTGGTTGATTTCAAGTGAGTTGAAATCTATCTTATTTTTTTTTAAGAAAGACTTATACGTTTTTAGTTACATAAATTTAAATCGCTCTATTACAAATACTACTAATATATCTGATGTGTATATATATCAAAAAATAGAGTTTCACCCATACAATGGGTGCATCGAAATATTGAGATGTATTTTTTGGGCGGAACGCTATTTTACTTTATTCGTTTGAGAAGAATATGTGGACATAGGTGGAAGTCCTTTATTTGACTAGACTTGGCTCAAACTCGACCACATAAAAGTTTAACTAGCGAGTTAACCTAATTACATTTATAGATACAGATAGACTGCCTATACTTCACTCTGTATCATCCTCTAATGTAGCATTATTGTGAGCGCGTTACCTCGTATGTCATACTTATATGTATACTTATATGTGTACCTGTATGTATACCTGTATGTATACCTATATGTATATCTATGTATCATACCTCGTATGTCACATGTTTTTCCAGTCCAGTGGGTTTCGCATTCGCAAGTGAAGCAATTCGACGTCCTAGATGAAAATGTGAAATCTATATTTAAATCAGGTATTATATATATATATATATATATATATATATATATATATATATATATATATATATATATATATATATATATATATATTACATATAGCATTACATACTCGTATATCTAATATAATAATAACATGATATTCAATACAAATTATTATATTAATTATATACTTATATAGTAAATTAATAGTAAATTAAATTGTAAATAATACTAACTAACAATATTAATATTGCCAACATATATATTATATATGTTATAGACTACTAACATTAATAAATATCATAAAAATGCACTAACAATGAAGGACAGGGATGACAAGTGGCTCCATTTCTGCACGGGTTCTCAAAACATGTTTCTAATTCAGAAATATGCAATCAGTAATATGCATATGTAAATATGTCAGATATACTGTATTAGCGAATATATGATATATGCTACTGGTATAAAATAAATTATAGAGAGTATATATAAAATTAACTTTTATTTGACTGAATATTATTAATTATAGTTTGGGAATATAATAAATAAATTATATTATATCTCAGATAAATGAGTTTACTTAATTTATTCACATCTTTATATAATTTTAAATAATTTATATTATTTTATTATAAATTTAAAGTATATTATTATTTAATATAATTAGTAATTAAATTATTTATACATATATTGATTAAATTCGGATATAATTTCAATATTATTACCTATTATATATTAATAATATGATTCACTAATACTATTAGTAAATATTAAGTATAATTTCAAGAAATGTAAATTATTGTTAATTATAAATAAAAGTGATTAAAGAACGTTTAAAACAAGCTCCCCGTCAACAATCACCCAGTGTAATCATAACAGTTAAAATATCACAATATATACACAACAATAATACTAACTATCTATAATTGGTGTACCTGTATAATGTAGAATAAGTAGAATATTAATTCATTAACCATTATTAATTAAGTTTATGAATTAATATTATTTAAATGTTAACAAAATAATTGTTAATATATATATATATAATATATATATACGCTTTATGAGACAATTGAAAAATAAATAATGTATTTAGTTAATTATTTAGTTAACTAATTTTAATTATTTAATTAACTATAATTGTAAAACCTTGAATTTCACATAAATCTCCAGACCAGTCTTTCATACAATCGCATGTAAAGCATTGTGGACCTCTGATATAGTAATATGGTATGTATTCAGGTGATGATAGGAATAGTGATACCTATAGACAATCACCCTAATATAATATATTATTCATTTTAAATAATTTATATTTTTATCAAATAACTACATAGGTTGCACAGATTTTAATGAAGATTTATATTATACATCAATAATAATATGCGAATAGGTATGTATTGTATATATGTACATTTTCTTTATCATATTATATTAAATCATAGAATTTATTTACTAGAAGTCTAAGTAGTCAATTAATATAGGTATTTAACCCATTATAATATTAATATTATGTTCATATTATATTAGTCTGATTATTATATAGGAATTTATTATCGATGTATAATTACTACTATTTCAAAGTATTTGATATTTTGATTTCTCTTACGATATCAATATTAAGTTGACATCTTAGATTAAGAGTTATATAGAATTTAACATTAAGTTAATCACCTATGTGCCCATGAGATTTAGTAGGAAAGGGTATGTTAGAGGTCATGGAAGGTTACATGAGATTTAGTAGGAAAGGGTATGTAGGAGGTCATGTAAGTTTGTACACATATTCAGTAATTACCAACGCAACTTAGGTAGATATATTATTTAAAGATTTAAATTTATTATTTGTGGAAATATTATAATATAGTTCGTTTATAATCTAGAAAGAAATTCTAAATGCTAAACATATAATAGCATAGTATTTACTTTAAATTTACGTACATTAAATTTAATATTAAATTTATAAATTAAAAAAAATTATTTTTCCTAGTCAATCATTCAGTAATATGACGAATAAAATGGTGATTAATATATCATCTATAGGTATTGCTTAATATTCCAATTGATTAAAGTCACATTAATAATAATTAACAATTGATTAAAGAATCATATTTAATTATCATATAGGGGCAACAATAGAAAAGAATACATTTTATATTGGAGACATTTTGAAAAGATAAGAAGGGGAATGTTTATATTTTAATTTATTTTATTATAGCGAAAATAAAATATCGTATACACGAAGTATTAAGCTTCACTTCACTTTTACATTAAAGTAATACAACTAAACTTTTATATATTATAAATCAAATATTATTTCAATAAAAATGGTTATATTTGTATCCTAATGATATTCTACCATTTATATATATATATATATATATATATATATATATATATATATATATATATATGTGTGTGTGTGTGTGTGTGTGTGTGTATGTGTGTGTGATCGACATAAGTATTATAAATGATAAATACATTATAATATTAAACAATAATAGGATTCCCAATGTTAATCTTGACTAATTTAAAATTGTATATTTAATATAAAAATATATAGTATAAGAGACTCTGATTCAGAGTATATATTTATACTCTAATATTATATTTTTCATTAATGACAACAATGTACTTACAACTATTATTACTACCCATGATCAGACTATACATATATGGTAGATACGTATTTAATTTTAGATACCTTTTACACTTTCTACATCTTCCTCCATTTAAACACGGAAACTTCAAACATGCACCTGTATATTCATTTATATTAGAATATAAATTTATATAATATTTATAGTAATAATAATATTATATTATTATAATATTTATTATTAAATATATTATATACGTATAAGGAAATATTATCATATACTTAATAAAAATAAATCATAAATCATCAAATTATAATTCTAGGATTATGTAATATAATTTATCATATATATTTATCATTTAAAAATGGTATATAATAATTATTTAATATACATAATGAATTTGTATATATTATTATACATCTTTATAAATATAAATATTAATATATTAGTTTAAATTCTAGATACATATTAATTCTAGATATTCTAGATACATATCTATATATCTAATAAAAGATAATAATAAATATTATATTGTATATTATACTTACCAAGGCGAATAATTCAATTTTAGGTTGTATTGCATAGAGCTAGAGAGAAGTTCTCTATCTAGCTCTAAGTTATATTTAAATCAAAAATAGAAGTATCCACTAATCATGCACTAAAGTAGGTTATACGACCACTATTGATAACGAAAGTGAAACACAGGAACACGTAAGTGAAAAAGTGAAGTGTAAAATTGAGGTGTAAAAGTTGGTGCAATCAAGAGGTGCTGATAACTATAGTAAGTAAAACACGTGTTATAAACCCTATCTACTAAATTAAATAATAAAAACAAATAATCACTATACATTTTACGCCTCACAATAATAAACAACATGCAATATTTATATATAGTTTTTTAAATAAAATAAAATTATTGTGTTGGTAATACTATAGATATTTATATATTTTTGGTTTTTAAGAATTTATAAGGCAATTGAAGGTTTATATTTCGTCATATTTATTTAATGTATTATATGTTACTATTATATGCTTATATTCCTCATTATAAGGTTACTCTTAGGTTTACTATTTAGATCTATAATTAAGTTCCATCCTCAGTGTTTAAACGTCATTGAATGCGTTTATTATAATTGTAATAATGATATACTTCTATTTGTAATATATGTGTATTGGATATTATATATAATAATATTATGGTATGGAAACATCTGATACTAAAAATAAACAATTCATGTATTACTAAGTTTAGAATAAAGTGTATATACATTAAGTGTAAGACAATATTGATATATTAACTTTTGTATTCATCTATATATATATATAATAATTGTGAATGACATATATATACATACAATGATTTTGCGAGACAAATCTTTGTATGAATATACAATAATGATAATTAGAAGAACTTATTATTTATGCATATATATATATATAAATATAAATTCCAATATATTTGGAAATATGTATTATTTCAAATATTTATTTTTTTTCTATATTTAAAAAATATGTATACATAATTTTAAAATATCTAACCGTAAATATTTACCAATCCACTTCCAGAAATTTCATTGCCACTTCCGGAACTTTCACTTTTACCAGTACCAGATATTTCACTTTGTCCAATACCAGAACTTTCACTTTGTCCACTTCCTGAACTTTCACTTTGTCCACTTCCTGAACTTTCACTTTGACCAGTACCAGATATTTCACTATCTCCACTTCCAGAAATTTCACTCTGACCACTACCAGAATTTTCACTTTGACCACTTCCGGAACTTTCACTTTGTCCACTTCCTGAACTTTCACTTTGTCCACTTCTTGAACTTTCACTTTGACCACTTCCGGAACTTTCACTTTGTCCACTTCCGGAACTTTCACTTTGACCACTTCCGGAACTTTCACTTTGTCCACTTCCTGAACTTTCACTTTTTCCACTTCCTGAACTTTCACTTTGTCCACTTCCGGAACTTTCACTTTGTCCACTTCCGGAACTTTCACTTTGACCACTTCCGGAACTTTCACTTTCTCCACTTCCGGAACTTTCACTTTCTCCACTTCCTGAACTTTCACTTTGACCAGTACCAGATATTTCACTATCTCCACTTCCAGAACTTTCACTTTGACCACTTCCGGAACTTTCAGTTTCTCCACTTCCGGAACTTTCACTTTGTCCACTTCCGGAACTTTCACTTTGACCACTACCAGAACTTTCACTTTTACCACTTCCGGAACTTTCACTTTCTCCACTTCCGGAACTTTCATTTTTACCACTTCCGGAACTTTCACTTTCTCCACTTCCGGAACTTTCACTTTGTACACTTCCTGAACTTTCACTTTGACCAGTACCAGATATTTCACTATCTCCACTTCCAGAAATTTCACTCTGACCACTACCAGATATTTCACTATCTCCACTTCCAGAACTTTCACTCTGACCACTTCCGGAACTTTCAGTTTCTCCACTTCCGGAACTTTCACTTTCTCCACTTCCGGAACTTTCACTTTCTCCACTTCCGGAACTTTCACTTTGACCACTTCCGGAACTTTCACTTTGTCCACTTCCGGAACTTTCACTTTGTCCACTTCCGGAACTTTCACTTTGACCACTTCCGGAACTTTCACTTTCTCCACTTCCGGAACTTTCACTTTCTCCACTTCCTGAACTTTCACTTTGACCAGTACCAGATATTTCACTATCTCCACTTCCAGAACTTTCACTTTGACCACTTCCGGAACTTTCAGTTTCTCCACTTCCGGAACTTTCACTTTGTCCACTTCCTGAACTTTCACTTTGACCAGTACCAGATATTTCACTTTGACCACTTTCGGAACTTTCACTTTCTCCACTTCCGGAACTTTCACTTTCTCCACTTCCTGAACTTTCACTTTGACCAGTACCAGATATTTCACTATCTCCACTTCCAGAAATTTCACTCTGACCACTACCAGAATTTTCACTTTGACCACTTTCGGAACTTTCACTTTCTCCACTTCCGGAACTTTCACTTTGACCACTACCGGAAATTTCACTTTCTCGACTTCCGGAACTTTCACTTTGTCCACTTCCTGAACTTTCACTTTGACCAGTACCAGATATGTCACTATCTCCACTACCAGATATTTCACTATCTCCACTTCCAGAACTTTCACTCTGACCACTTCCGGAACTTTCAGTTTCTCCACTTCCGGAACTTTCACTTTGACCACTTCCGGAACTTTCACTTTCTCCACTTACGGAACTTTCACTTTCTCCACTTCCGGAACTTTCACTTTGTCCATTACCTGAACTTTCACTTTGACCATTACCAGATATTTCACTATCTCCACTTCCAGAACTTTCACTCTGACCACTTCCGGAACTTTCAATTTCTCCACTTCCGGAGCTTTCACTTTCTCCGTTTCCGGAACTTTCACTTTCTCCGTTTCCGGAACTTTCACTTTCTCCACTACCAGAACTTTCACTTTCTCCACTACTAGAACTTTCACTTTGAACACTCCCAGAACTTTCACTTTCTCCACTACCAGAACTTTCACTTTCTCCACTACCAGAACTTTCACTTTCTCCACTCCCAGAACTTTCACTTTGAACACTCCCAGAACTTTCACTTTCTCCACTACCAGAACTTACACTTTCTCCACTACTGGAACTTTCACTTTCTCCACTACCAGAACTTTCACTTTTTCCACTACCAGAAATTTCACTTTGAACACTCCCAGAACTTTCAGTTTCTCCACTACCAGAACTTTCACTTTCTCCACTACTGGAACTTTCACTTTCTCCACTTCCTGCTTCTTGATCACCTCCACCACTACCTCCTCCTCCTCCGCCTTGATCTCCCATAGCTGCAGATATTTCTTCATTAGATATTAATTCATTTAATATATTTCCATCTCCTGCATTATTATCTTGTATATTATATGTATAATTTTCCAATGTTCTTATACCCGAACTTTTAACAAAATGTTCTTCACCATTATTATATAGAATATATGTAGAATTATCATCATTTAAATCTTTATCTTTTCTTTTATTTATGTTTTCCTTATTATTATTCATTTCAATAAAAGAATTATTATACAATTGTAAATCACTATTATTATATTGATGTAGAACTGAATCATTAGTATTATTAATTTTATTAAATGTATTATTTTTATTAATATTCTGAGTTTCATCGACATTATAATTTTCTTTAATTGTTACATAATCAATTATAATGGTACTTATATTATTATTATTTTTTATTAAATTTGTTATTCCAATTTTATTTTTATTTGTATTTATTGATCTCTTATATTTTCGATATATTTTTATATTTTCATTCTTATTTGATGATCTTTTCCTTCCGTTATTGTATAATTTGTAAGGTATTAATTTTTCTGAAAATTGTTTATAATTAAATTATTTATTAAAATATATTTATATATATATATAAATATATAATTATAATATTTATATATCTTAAATTTATATATGTCATTAACTTTGATTTATTAATTTATTAAATATTATTACATATTTCATAATACCTCCACCAACAGGGTACAACAAATCTCACGAAATATGAATATTATAAATAGTTAACGAACCTTCTACCCCAGCCTCGGAGTGTGTCGTAAGTTGTACTATGTTACATTGAATACACATTAGTCAACATATATATCATATATATATATATATATATATATATATATATATATATATATATATATATATATATATATATATATAGTTTATAACCTTTTATTATTTGAAAATTGAGAAAATTTGAAAATAAAATTAATATAATATATATATTAATAAATCATAAATTATCAATTTTAATTTATTATATTTTTATAAAGTAATAAATAATAATAATTTATTTATCTTATACAAATATTTCATAGTATGATTGAATATAAGATTATATTGAAAATAAATGACATTGAATCTTATATAAATAAAATAATTATGAATACATAAATAAATATATATTTATATATATACAGTCAACTCCCGATAAGTCGGACTCGCAAGGGACCGGGAAAAGTGTCCGACTTAGCGAGATTTCCGACTTATCCGAGATTAATAATATCATGCAAATAAGACATAATAAGACGCAGCGCGAGTTAAATGGTTACCAATATATGGAATTATGCAACAATCAGCAACATAAAATGTTGTATTCAATTATATTACTTACTAAAATTATAATATTCATTATTTAAAGTAAAAATTTCTGACAATTTATAAAAAGCCCGACTTATCCAGTATAAAAATCATAAAAATGACTATAATATGTGTCCGACTTATAGGAAAGTCCGACTTATCCAATCCAACTTATCCGACTTATCCGATTAATTTAACATGGAACTAGATACAAATCCAACCAAGCCAACTAAATTTGTCCGACTTATCCGTAGTCCGACTTACCGAGAGTTGACTGTATATATATATATGAATGTAAATGTGTATATTATTATTCTAACATTTGTGTTTACAGTCCGGTCCCGTGAAATTATCTGTACACTTACATGAATAGCAATTTTCTTTTCTAATCATTTTATCATGGAATAAATTTTAAATTTTAAATACGTATTAATTATATTTATAATTATATATATATATAAATATATTACAATATTTATATATATATATATTAATTAGAAATTAATGTAATAATAATATACAATTTTAACGTTATTATTATTTCAATTTTAAAAATAGTAGTGTATAATTAATTATGATTAAATATCATATTTTATATTACCCTATACATTTTCTACAAAATCCTCCATTCATACAGGGATTACTGCCACAGGGATCTAAATAAATGTTAATATATTAATATTATATTTTAAAACTATCATAAATATTATACTTATATAACTCTATATATTTACATAATTATAATTTACATATTTATGCTACATATAAATTAAATTAGACATGTATATTTAAATACTTATACTTATATATATATATATATATATATATATATATATATATATATATATATATATATATATATATATATATATATATATATATATATATATACATATATATATATATATATATATATACATATATATATATACAATTAAATATGCAATGAAAGATATAATTCAACAACATATTTAAATAAGGAATAAAACTATCCTAAATATTAAAAAAAAGTTATTATAAAAACTTTTACTTATTTTTTATATAAACTATTTGATATTAACAGTCGGTAAATCACATGAAAATACTTATATATAATGAATATAAATATACAAATTTATTTACAAATGTCTTTTTATTTCATAAAAATGTATACGATTTATGAAATGTTGATTGAGAGTGTTGATACATTTTTTCGAAAACATAAATTATAATCTAATTAAATGTAATTATTATTATGAACAATTCTATCAAATATAAATATATATATATAACTATTTTATTAAAAATAAAATAGTCTGAACAAATTTCTAATAAATAATTAGTTATGACATATCATTATACAATTGTCGAATTCTATAGATATTTAATGTTGTATAACTATAGAACATATACTATTAGTGGATAGTTGTGTAGGTAGAGTGTAAGCCTATAGTAATCAGCGTCATGCCACTAACCAGGGGTCTCTACTGTAGTAGACAAGGGGGGAGGTTTCACCAGGGAAGGCAGCGATGGTGAGTCATCAGACTCTGGGATACTAATCCTAGTGACCGACTTAGTAATGGGGGTAGTATTAGTAGTAGTAGTAGTAGTTGGCGAAAATGATGGATATCGTGTAGGTGTAGATGTAGTTGTAGATGTAGATGTAGGTGTAGTTGTAGATGTAGTTACAGTTCTACTCGTCGTACTGCCACGTGATGACACCTTAGGGGTGGCGACATCTGGTAGGGCTATCAGCGGGTTGATCCGTTGTAGATCTTGCGGTGGATCCAGAGAGAATGTTTCAGTGACTAAACAGCCTGCATGTGGGTGGGGTATAGGTTGTAGAGTAGAGAATCTATATATATATATATATATATATATATATATATATATATATATATACGTGATTTCAATAATAAACCATAGCAGATAATCGACGCTTAACCGTACATAGTGAACTTAATTTAGGAAAAGTATAAATGTAATATAATAATGTATAATATATATATATATATAGGTATATCATTTGGATATATATATATTTATATTTATTAATGGGATTAATCCGTGAATTCACGGACTTTAAAATACAAAAATTTAAAAAAACGATTTATTTAAAAAATAGATTACTACATGTATAAATTATACAGTATAATGTATGATATGTCAAAATATCATATGTTAAAAACATATATAAAGCATAACAAACATCATTTTATAACACTTCCTATTTCTATTAAAATAATGAATACAAAAATGGCGCAAAAATGACTGTTATTAATGACATATATTATAACACTGTTTTTCAATAATTATTGAAATTATAATTTATATAGATGCACTTTATATCAAAATCATGGAAAATTATACAAGTTATATAAATATTATATACAAATTGTAATAATTAGTTAAAATAACTTTTACCATAATAATAATAATCAAAAATTAAATAAATAATATAGTCAATCTTTAACATCAATTATCTCAGAATATTTGTTTTTTATGAAAATTGTTATTTCTCAGTAAATAATTAACTAAACTTAGCCACATTTTCACAGTATGTTTAGTATTATATGTATATTGTAGCTATAGAAAATATTTATAGATATTAGATAGAGTTGATAAATAATTGATAATTAAATTTAAAAAATAAATATTTCGTTTTGATATATTTTTACTTTTTTTAAATTCTGATATTTTTAAAACTAATATTCTAATCATTTAAAAATCCTATGGCACAATATATCTTAATGTCATGCAATTTAAATTATGTGAAAATCTTAATTATTTCGTGAGATTTTTAATTTTCAAAAAAAAAAGTCCAGGTCCGAATGACAACGCTAATATATATATATATATATATATAATGTATACTATACAGTGTACACAATGATATTCAATTTTAGATTCTAACATGATTTGAAATATGTAATGTATTAATACATAATAAACACACACTATTGTATAGAACTTATGTGATATAACTTTATTCAACTTAAGTGAAGAGTTGTAAATTAGCGTGAGGGTTGTGTCTCTTATGCGATCACTCTTCTCGACCTGTAACAGATTTTCTCGTTATCTCGTTAACTGACCGGAAGAGTACACATTTATCATAATATCCTCACAGTATATGAATATATATATATATAAATATATATGATGATGAAACTGAAGTTTGGGTTATTACTAATATCTTATTAGGCACTGTTACACTGTTACACTGATGACACCTCTCGTAAGAGCACGTAAAATAAATAATAAGCAATAAAATACAACAACCACAGCAAATAACGAAAAAACTAACATAGATAGCGGAAATAATAATAACGAATTTTAAAAGATAAAAATAATATAATGACATTATATAGAGTGATGAATTGAGATGAGTATTGAAGGAGGTGGGAGATTGAATATATCTTATAGATGAATGGAGTACAATGCATTCAGTGCTCAGTGCATTCCATATACATTGAGGGATAACGAGATATTTACTGGAAGTTGAACCTGCATCGTAGGTTGTAGAAACTAAGAGTAAATAAAATACATGTGAAGTGGAGAAATATTCAGATGTATGAGTAATAGAAAGGAGTCGAATTATAAATCGTTTTTTATATGGGAACCAGTTTGATAGAATTGAAAGGAGTTAATATAGGATGGTCTTATGAATGGTAATGGTCCTATGAATGGTCATATATTCTAATATTTAAAATTGATTGTATGTATGATATTATTATTCTGTTTAATGGGGTAACGGAGGAAGCCGGAAGGTTATATAATAAAGAAGAAAAATAATCAAGACGATAAATTACAAGTGGATTAATAAGGACAGCACATACATATAGACTAATATGTGTATGGATACATCTGATTCTAAATAAATGATAATTAGCAGATTTAGAAATTTTAGTTGAAAACGACACCAATATTGAGGGCTGAATTGGATGATAAATAATAATTTTGTTATGGTAAAAGGTAAGTAATTATGGAGAGTTCGTAGGTATATTTGGGATGGTAATTATTGAGGTATGTAGTAGAATATTGTTGGAGATTATCTATTATTTAATAAAGGAGGCACACGCAATAAGTTGAGAATTATCTGGAGTGGATATAGGGAGGAAGGAATATAGTTGGATTCTATGGCATATATATGATTAAAAATACTAGTAAATTGGAATATAATAGACCTAATAGGTGCTATATATATGAAGAATAGAAGTTTACCTAGGACAGAACCTTGTGAGAAACCATAGAGTAGAGATCGGAGGTCAGAAAATAAATAACAGAATTTAACAGAGAATGATATTTTATGATTTAGGAGTTAAGCCATTTATAGGCACTACTATTAATGATAATGATCTCAGGTCTTGAGATAAGGATATAGTTGCGAAGAGAGTAAATACGCAAGGGAAATCAAGGGGAACCATTTGAAAATATAGTTAAGGAGACACTTGTGCATTACTATTGTTCACGATTTTAAGGAGGGCAGTATACGTTGAGTGACCTATACGAAATGAACTTTGTTGGACATCGTGGGAGGTGATTAATTACATAATACTATTTATTTGACGAACAACAATTCTTTCAAGATAATAATAAGCTGATAATAAGAAGTTGGGAGATAGGATGGTAATTACATAGGATATTAAGGTTGTAAGAAGTTTTTTAAGAATGGTAATGATGATATAATGTTTAAAAGAAGGGGTAATATTACTCTAAAACTACTCCATTGTAGAGAGATGAGAATATAGTATGAACATAGGTGGATAGAGTACTAGCGAGTCGTTTAATAGTATACATATTAATAGTGTCAGATGGGTAAGAGTAATTTGATTTAAAATGAGGTCATACATTTCAGATATTGATGGAGTGGTACAGGTAGATAGATACTTATCGATTGGTTTACTAATTCTACAAGGGATGCTAGGTTTTTTGATGAAGCAAAATAATGATTAAGCAGGTATATAATATTTGATCCGAGAAAAAGTTAGATAATTTATTAGAGTTTATTTTTTAGGAATATTTGGTATGGGTCAAGGGTGATCAGGCGCAATAAGTTTTCAATCTAAGGCAAATGTGGCAAGAGGACTGGAGGAATGTCTATTGATTTTATTTATATAGTAAGATATTTTTCTTTATTGATATATTTTTGTAGAATATGCGATGATTAGTAAAAGACAAACGGCTTTCAGGAGAAGGAATATGACGATATTATCTTTCAGTTTTACGTAGAGATCGATTGAGTTTAATAAGATCAGATGTAAACCATGGGAAATTAGTATGCAGGGAAATAATTGTAGATATAAGAAGGGCATATTTGTAAAGTAGAAGGGTGAGAATGGAATGTATTGATTCATAGGATATGGGTGGGATACACGAATTTATACAAGTTCAGAGAAGAATAAAGTAATATTAATAGATTTTATTTATAATAATGAATGAGTTTCTTGGATAAAGAATGAATCATAGGGAGTATAACTGTAAAGGTTATGATGAAATGGTCTTTAAAAAGTTCAGATTTGGTACAATTAATTAAGATTACATGAATCATGAGACCTGCAGAAATAAGATCGAGAGAATACCCAGCTATTTTTGTAGGAAAATTGACTAATTGACTCATATCTAGGCTGAGTAAAAATGATAATTGAAATCTCTAAGTAATATGGTATGGTATTTAGTGGAGATTGAAATATTCAAAATGAGATCGTTAAATTCATTAAAGAACATAGTATAATAAGGTTTTTGAGGTTTATAAATAATATTAAAAGAAAATTTAATGTTCGTCTTATAGAATGAAAATGAAACAGAGAAAAACTCCTGCACCTCATCCACGACCATGAGTGCGGGGATACAAAGAGTGTGAAACCTGTTTCAAATGGGAGAATATATCAGTGTCATTAGATGAGATCCATGTTTCTACAAGAGAAATTAGCATGAGGGACGATGATTTAATGTAGGATAATAGAAAATGGAATTTTCTTTAAGAGATCGAATATTAATGAGAGTTACTCCTACTGTAAGTCATGTAGAAGTAGAAGTATTAGTTGGTGGGTCATGTGGAGAGTGGGTAGGAGATATAGTAGTAGTTACAGCTAAAGCAGAAATAGTTATTGGTTGTGATTCGGGAAAAGAATAGAAGAAATTGAGGTAGAGGAAGATGTATTAGGTATGGAAAAAGGCAGGAATTGAAATTTAAGGAAAAAGTAATAGGTGGTAGATCGGAAGTAGGATAAGTAGTATTTGAGGAAAGATTACTAGGTGGTGGAACAAAGGTAGAGGGGTTGGCATTTTCTGAAGGATTATTTGGTGGGAGGTCGGAAGTAGAGGAGTTAGTATTAAGGGAAAGATTACTAAATAATGGAACGGAAGATATACATTTAAGGTATGAAGAATCCCAGTCAATGAGGAGAATTAACGGTAATAGGGAGAAGAGACAAATCAATAGAATTATATATAAGGCGTAGTTAAAATGAATTAGTGTGTGTATTCAATATAGATAGATCTAATATTAAATTTAATATTTACAGGGATCAGTATCAACATATATACATGATTAGGAGTTGACCTAATAACGGGTTTTGTAAGGTATGGAGTTTCATAGATAAATATGGGAGAATCGTGTAGTTGATTTATTAAAACTAAATTTGCTAAAAATATTTCACGGAATGATTTATTATAGAACTGGTTAATTGCAATATGGTTTTTAAATGTGGCTAAATAAATAGATATTTTTGGGAGTAAGAATTGAAGAAATGAAACCAGTATGTGTTATTCCTATTACCATTCATATTAGAGGGCTGTAAACATTCACTAATAAGTGAATAGTTATGAAGCATATTATTAAGTTGAAGTTTACGAGATATAATAAGATGGGGGAACGAGATGTCATTAAAAATTGGTAGGAGTATGTAAGTCTCTAAAGGAAGATGCGTAAGATATATGATACGGTAAACAAAGAAAGATGATTGAAAGTTAGTGGTTATTAAGGATAAGTGGAAATTCTTAAGCTCCATATTTTTATGTATGTGAAATTGGGCAGCTACAGGGGAAAGTAATGCAGCTGAGTCTTTGGTACAGTGAAAACTCCACGCACAGGTTAGATTATATGGACCAGTGGAAATGTGTCAAATATCTATCGGTAGATACTTCGGATAAGCTACAGACTCTTCAATCAAGACCTCCTATAACCTCGAGGTTATAGGAGGTATTGCTTCAATACATGACCGATACCTCAAGAGGGCAGGGAATTATAACACGTGATTAGTTAGTACATAACACCTGTGTGAAAGGGTAGTCCAGATACCCGCACGCCGTGCGTGAAGAAATAGGGGATATCTCCAGGAACGTAGAACATACATGGTACGTCGTACACTGTATGACGTACGTTATAGTATGGTGAAGATTATACACAGTACACAGTGTACACTATATAAACGTATACGATACACAATATGTGTAGAGTATAGGAAATATATGTATATATATATACAATATGCAGAATATTAGGAAATTCTATAGGAATCAAATAATTTAATATGAATATAAAATGTTATACTACATTTGTATGAATTAAAACTAGTCTATCAGTTCGAATGCAAAATTAAAAGTATTTTAAATAGAAATTATACTGGTAGGTTATACCTATACCTTACTACTATTACTTATAAATCGTGATGTTCTTATTCCCACTTATATTAATTACTATATCGATATACTATATACAATACTAATTGATTACATATATGTAAACACGACAATAATGATTTGCTTGTATAGAATATATACATATATATATATATATATATATATATATATACATATATATATATATATATATATTTATGTAATGAATTGGTAATGTAGGTAAGTGTACAGTATATCAGTATACTTGCATTATATAATACTCGTGTATTACATTATTATATAATATTAACAATACCTGTTTTACTACTCGATTTATAAATTTAAATAAAATAAATATATTAAAATATAATATCAATAAATGTGAAAAGATACATAGTAAATTAAATAGATAATATTAGGTATATTGGTAAGTTTATACAGGTTACTTTGGTAATTTTAGATTAACTACACCATGTGAATATGAACGTCGAAAACGTTCTCTTAATTGTTATCTTATTCACGCATTTAATTCAAATAACAAATAATAAATATATGTAGTAAGTAAATAATATTAACAAATAAATAACTTGCACACTAAATAATTATTATCGAGGATGATAAGTTATCAGTGATAACATGCAACGTGCATGTATGCCACGGTAAACGTGGGTGCGTAGGTGTGTGCGTATGTGTGCGCGTATGTATGTGCGTATGTGTGTGACAGTGTAGTCATGCGCATCTCTGTACAGTACAGTGGAGCTTACGTCGGTTAACACCGGTGTACCATATAGGTATACAACGTACACTGTACAATGTACAGTGTAGGGGCGTCGGAACGATTTCAGAATAGTTTTAGGGGGGCATGATTTTGTTCTAGATATTTTTTTTGCACCATCAATTACTATTGAATTACATTATAAATCCTTTCTATTGGAATACTCTCGGTAAGATTTGTATATGCATATGGTTAATGTAAATGCAAGATTTACATTTTTTTACAATATAAATAAGTAAAATAAAAATGCTATAATATTTATTAAATTATAATCTGAAATACATTAAAAAAAAGTTAGGGGAAAGTCTCCGATTACCGACCCCCTCCTAATACCGACCATCTATCGTATCTCAGTAACTATAGTTACTTATATATAAGTGATAACAACAAATTATATATACATGAACTGTTACCAATTTAATGATAAATATGAATAAGTATATTGTTTTACAAAAAATTCAATCCTATAATTTTTATTTGTTAAAATGTAATGTTCTGTTTTTACTTTTTTAATATTTGAATAATAACTTTTTTTAAATCATTGTAAATACTTTATTAATTAAAAGAAAACTTAATACTAAGCATAATATTGTAAATCAATAAAATGTTTATAACTATTATAAAAATAATTCAATTTGAATAACTATTAACCAAAATATCTTAATTATAGCAACCCATATGATTTTCCTAATACCAACCCCCTAAATTACCCTATAGGGTATTATAATACCGACCTCATGTAATTTATAATATCCAATCAAAATAGATCAGTATTTTACTTTAAAATATGTCTTAAGTTGTTAGTGTATCATTTATATATATATATATTAAGGATACATGATTCCATTATATTATATACATTCTGATTAATAACTAAATATTAAATAATAATATACACTATTTTAATATAATTAGTATAAAGTTTAAATTTAAATTTAATATTACTATTAAAACATAAAATCAATAAAAAAATAATTGCGTGCATGTTATAATTATTTATATCTATGGATATCTACTATGTTGATTGGATATTATAATACTACAATTATTTATACCACGATTATTTTAGGGGTCGGTAATAGGAGAAGGGGGTCGGTATTAGGAACAGGTATCCGATTACCGACCCCCCTGTTTATTTTTGTAAATATAATTATATCAACAATTAAAAATAGCCACATTATTCATTGCCATAATATTACCCTATTTACAAAATTTCAAATAAATATATTTAATATTGAATAAGTTATTACAAATAATCATTTAGGGTCGGTAATCGGAGACTTTCCCCTACATAGGTTTACTTAATAAATGTTATCATATCAATGTTATATATATATATATTAAATTTATTGATGAATCATCAATGATGATACAATATATTATATTATAAAATTAGTTGTTAAATATATAATAGATTAGTATACTATTAATTATATTATATTCATCATTGATGAGTCATCATTTATATTTGCTATGTAAATCTAATGAAATTTCATATGTATTAACATGTCGAAGCGTAAATAA
The DNA here is from genome assembly GCA_964019155.1 of Osedax fenrisi. NCBI lineage: Eukaryota > Metazoa > Annelida > Polychaeta > Sabellida > Siboglinidae > Osedax > Osedax fenrisi. Next base: position 72,689,756 of record OZ025240.1, on the reverse strand, counting down.
TATAGTTTACATTTTATATAAAGTGTTTAACAATTCATCACAATATTATGACTTTGTTAATCTATTATTTAATCACTGAGTGTACAGCTAACATTATTTTAACATAAACAATTATTAAAAATATTTTTAATAAATCATATTTCTATTCTATTATTTTGATTACTACTTTTAAATAAATACATATACTATATATATATATATAACATAAAGGTTATATAATGTATTTTCAATTATAAATTAATTCTTAAAATCATGGGAAAAGAAAAACCTCTTTATAAGAAAACCTCTCTATAAGAAATTAATTATTGAAAAAAAAACAATATATTATATAAATGTTTCACTGTATATATATGTATATATATATATATATATATATATATACATTTAATTTAATTAAGGAACACATATTAATTGTAATATTATTATATTATATTAATTAAATATCTAATATGTGTAAATATAATTTCCAACCTTTCAGAACTATTATCATTATCTTTAGTGTTTTAATTTAAAAATGATCTAATATCCATTTTATATAAGTAACTTTTAATAATGTTATAGAAAATGAACTGTTTACAAGAATGTAATGCAATATAATAAGGGTTATAAGTTATAAACTGTTTTATAATACATATGGTACACTCCATGTACTGTTAAATTGTAATTCATTCAAAGTAATAAATTAATAATCAATAAATAAATAAATATTATAATTGAATAGAAAAATAGTTTTTCAATTATTAAATTCCCTATACAAAAAAAAAATTATTTTATTACTCTATTACCAGAAAACAATTATTGTATTACTTTATAATAAAGTAATATAATCATTGTTTTTTGTAGTGAATTTAATAACTATACAATGTAAATATATATAATATATACATATATATATATATATATATATATATATATATATATATATATATATATATATATATATATATATAGATGTGGATATATTAATATATAGTATATAATATATATTATATACATATAAGTAAAAATAGGGGGGGGGGCAATATATATATTGCCCCCATATATTTTTTCAGGGGGGGGCCGCCCCCCCTTGCCCCCCCTATTCCGACGCCCATAGTACAGTGTACATATGTTCTATTGTATTTTGTAGTATATACAATGTAACGTGGTGTGGATGTACACCCTACATTGTACTGTGTACATCGGCGTACAATCTACACAGTACACTGCACAGTGCACACACTGCACACATTATGTTAATAATAGCACGAGTTGAAGTTATTGATATTATAGTATCAATATAACGTTACGTACATACAGGCCTAGGTTATAGTGGGTATTGCCTATAGGGGGTGGGTGGGGGTGGATACCCCTCTGATGTTTTATTGCGTGCGACCTCTTCCAATATTATTTATAAATATTTAATTATATATAATATATAGAGCTCTACACTAGTGTGCCGTACCGCGTGGGTGTTATTAAAGTGTAGCATATATAAAACCCAACACCCACCTCTCTAAATCATGACATGACTTTAACATGAATTCCTAATATGTATATGACGTATAAGTCATGCATGTAAGCATAGCATGTACATACAATGTATAAATGTGTATGCATTTATACACATTTATATATACGAACTATATATATATATATATATATATATATATATATATATATATATATATTTGATGCCACACTAAACACACACGAGAGCGTTAATAGAAGCGAGTCTTAATACCTACCTTAATACCTACCACAATACCACAATTATGCCCATATCAAGGACATGTCGTAATAATAATAATATAATAATAATTAATGGTATTGTTTATCCTATACAAACGGATGTTGATTTATGCATTCTAATAAGAGAGATAGGTAACCTTCGTAATCTTCATATATTAATGTTATTAATGTTATTATAATGCTACTATAATGCTAATATGTATTCATATATAAGGGGCGGAGTTAATGGGCGACGTTGATGGGCGGAAGTAATGGGGTTGAAACAGTGCAACCGTGGGGCCCCGAATAAATCGGGTTATAAAATAATGTAAGTGTATTCAAATAATTCTATGATATGTATAATTTACTAAACTATGGTGTAATTGATAAGAATATTTGGTATAATAAGATATAATAAACCATGAAATAGAGGAATTATATCCTAATATAATTTTCATTATTAGAATACTAATGACTATAATTGTTCTGGCGGGAAGATATTTTCAAAACTAACATTGATATCGAATTATTTAAGAAATTCGATATAGCAAGACTGGAATAAAGCGACACGTCTCTCTTGATAGCATAATATGTTAGAAGTAGTTCACTCAAGAGATATGATAAAGAATTTTCAGAATTTAACGCCAGAAAAAATACTTTAGTAATAAGAATATATTGTTGCTTTATTTAAAATTATATTGTATATCAAACATTTATTTAAAATAAAAAAACTTTATATATTTTGTTCTTAATGTTATTTAGTTAATGACTCTATATTTTATTTTGCACGCCTTTGAAATTTTTTAAACATAATTTATTTATATATATAAATATATTATTTTTCTATTTAACCCGAAATTAACTGTATAAATAAAATATATATTTAATAAGTTAATGAAAATATAACTAGTATATATATATATATATATATATAACTAATATATACCATATATGATACAGTACGTATATGTTATATCGATGACATCATATCTTATAATAAGGTTAATATAGTGGTGACGTCATCGTTACCGAATGAGTCATGTTAGTGATGAGTCAACACAGTAGATTAATCACTGCGAACAGCGAGATGAATCATTATCGTTAGTCATCGCAATTGAACACGTGACCTCCATATTAATTACGTGATCCTAGACTACTAATGAATGCTACTTGAATATGTGTCCTTTAGAGATCTTCGTAATATAGTATTGATGATTCATTGTTTATTACTATATAACCTATTGATATTCTACAGATATTCTAGGCAGTCCAACTTACTGAGGCAAACGTACTTATTATAATATTAGGTACTTATTTACAGAGTTACCTGTGATATATATATATATATATATTTGAATTACACTGTGTAATTTACACATCGAAAGCGTGAGAGAGATTGGAGAAAGAATAGAGTGATCGAGAGGTATGTATAGATATGTAGAGATGGAAAGAGCGAAGGAGAGCTAAGGAGAGAGTGTGAGAGGGGTAGAGATATGGAAATAGGGTCAGAGAAACATAGGGAGAAAGTGAGATAAATATATTATATAGATGGATAAATATATTTATATATTGATAGATATATATATATATATATATATATATATAGAGATAGATAGATATATAATTATATATATATATATATATATATATATATATATATATATATATATAGGGGAATTATGTCTAATACGGGCCACTTTTTATGTTATTAAATAACTTTTTTATTTATGATTATAAATTAATGAAATTTTATCACGATTTAGATATTATAAACGTCAATAACATTACAATTTCAATTTTTGTAAAAATGTTATGTATCGTCGAAAATGTGCCCGGCCCGTATTGCAAACAATGTTTGTAATACGGGCCAGGTGGTTTTAATACGTGCCGGGTAAAACATCCAATAGATGGCGAAAGTAGTTATCATTTTTCAACCAATACAATTAATTGTTATATTGGTGATACCATTTTCACGCTATAAGAATACTTATCACGCATACTTTAATTTATTTCAGTGATTTAAACTAATTTACACCATAGTGAACTACGGCAACCTACGAGTAGACTACTACTACAACCTATCTAGTAGATATTATCTACGTTATTTCTATATATATATATAGGAATAAAATAAATAATAGATTACGTAGTAGTAGTAGTAGTAGTAGTAGTAGTAGTAGTAGTAGTAGTAGTAGTAGTAGTAGTAGTAGTAGTAGTAGTAGTAGTAGTAGTAGTAGTAGTAGTAGTAGTAGTAGTAGTAGTAGTAGTAGTAGTAGTAGTAGTAGTAGTAGTAGTAGTAGTAGTAGTAGTAGTAGTAGTAGTAGTAGTAGTAGTAGTAGTAGTAGTAGTAGTAGTAGTAGTAGTAGTAGTAGTAGTAGTAGTAGTAGTAGTAGTAGTAGTAGTAGTAGTAGTAGTAGTAGTAGTAGTAGTAGTAGTAGTAGTAGTAGTAGTAGTAGTAGTAGTAGTAGTAGTAGTAGTAGTAGTAGTAGTAGTAGTAGTAGTAGTAGTAGTAGTAGTAGTAGTAGTAGTAGTAGTAGTAGTAGTAGTAGTAGTAGTAGTAGTAGTAGTAGTAGTAGTAGTAGTAGTAGTAGTAGTAGTAGTAGTAGTAGTAGTAGTAGTAGTAGTAGTAGTAGTAGTAGTAGTAGTAGTAGTAGTAGTAGTAGTAGTAGTAGTAGTAGTAGTAGTAGTAGTAGTAGTAGTAGTAGTAGTAGTAGTAGTAGTAGTAGTAGTAGTAGTAGTAGTAGTAGTAGTAGTAGTAGTAGTAGTAGTAGTAGTAGTAGTAGTAGTAGTAGTAGTAGTAGTAGTAGTAGTAGTAGTAGTAGTAGTAGTAGTAGTAGTAGTAGTAGTAGTAGTAGTAGTAGTAGTAGTAGTAGTAGTAGTAGTAGTAGTAGTAGTAGTAGTAGTAGTAGTAGTAGTAGTAGTAGTAGTAGTAGTAGTAGTAGTAGTAGTAGTAGTAGTAGTAGTAGTAGTAGTAGTAGTAGTAGTAGTAGTAGTAGTAGTAGTAGTAGTAGTAGTAGTAGTAGTAGTAGTAGTAGTAGTAGTATTTTCTGTCTCTGTCATTCGGAGCGAACAGACGTGTTTTTCTAATAATCAATTGTTATAAAATCCTATTGTTTTAATAACGATTTCGAATCTAGGCCATCTCTATAACGGTTTGTCATTGAATAATATTTGCGATTTACATGCTGTACTGTCTGATATCATAATGTTATATTTAATAATTACATATAAGTCCTATTAACTATTATTATACTCACAATAATATTATATATCATCATGGCATGCTACCAATGTAATATTTCAGATAATTTTAATAAAATTGAATGTAGTCAATGTAATTTATTTATTCATTATACCTGTCTATACCAAGCAGGGTGTATTCCAAAAAAATGGATAAACAGTAATAATCCATCCTTAGCTGTAATGGATATACTAAGTAGTGTACATTTTATATTTAAATGTACTTCATGTATAAATACTCCCATAATTATTAATAATCAAACTGATAGTAGTAATGACGTAACTTCTTTGAAATTACTCAACGAAAATATAAACGAAATAAAAAAACTTATAATCAATTCACAAACACCATCTTACGCTGACATATTAATAAAATCAACAGATAGCATAATTAAAACAAATAATACAATAAATAAACAACTACGTAAAATTCCTAACACTGACCCACAATTATCAATAGTAATAGAAAATATCAATAAACAAAGTCCAAGTAATAATAATATAGATGAGTTATTCGCTATATTAGAACTAGATACTTCCATAATCACTAAAGTAAAATATAATTTTAACAACATTGACATTATATTTAACTCTCCATATACACTATCAAAGTTCATCACATTACGATACCGGCTAAAAGATACAAAATTTAGTAATTTATTCATGAGGAAATCACTCGATATAAAAATAGTACGACACGGTAAAATACTTTATCATGCAATAAAATCCAATTATGTTACTAATTATAAATGTGTTTTAAATAGAATTTCTAATACATATGAACTACGAACTCGTATAGAAAATACTAGTAAACTTAATTGGTCCAACGAACCACTCATTATACCTACTACAAATCTCGATACATGGACGAAAAGCTATGATGATTATATTACTAATGCTTTTAAAAGTACAATTTCACCTGAACAAACTACTTCTACGGATACCGCGAAATGACTATACTACGATAAATATATTACGTGTTCTTTAATTAATATACGATCAATACACTCTAACATCGATTTATTAAATGATTTTAACCATGAATTTAATCATGATATAATTGCCCTAACGGAAACTTGGCTTAATTTTAATCATGATATAATTGCCCTAACGGAAACTTGGCTTAATGAATATTCTGAATATATCATTCCACAGATTACCAATAATATATATAACTTCAAACATATACCACGTCAAGAATTAAGGAGAGGAGGCGGTGTAGGTATTCTATATAAAAAATCTCTTAAACTAACCAGCTTTACAAAATATATACTACCTGGATCTGAATGTATCATAGCTATATTCAATATTCACTCAAATAAAACTATACGCTTTATTATTATATATCGACCACCATCAAATAATTACATATCTTTTCTCAATGATCTCAATGACTTATTAGCTACTACACAATTAGATAATACTATATTACTAGGCGATTTTAATTTGCATGTTAATTTAAATGATACACCTTCAAGTAATCTAATCTCACTTACAGACTCACACTCACTACATCAACATATAAACAAGCCCACACACATAGGAGGCAATACATTAGATTTAATTTTTACTTCTATATATTCCACACAAATACTAAACGTACTTAATATTAAATATCTCATTACAGACCATTTTGCTGTAATATTTAATATCAATATTCCAAAACAAAAAATTAACACACAATTAATTAATTATAGAAAACTTACTAATATCGACCACGAACTTCTCTCCAATAGTATTATAGAAATTAATCATGATAACATATCGGCGATAGAACTAAATGATCATCTATCATATATACTAAATAAATATGCTCCCATTAGAGTTAAATGCATAAATAGTCGTACAAATAAATGGTTTAACTCTGATACTTTATTAGCCAAACAGGAAATGAGGAAAACTGAAAGATATTTTTCAAAATATCCATCAGAATCTTCCTTAGAATCCCTACTCAAGGCTAAGAGTTATTTTAAAAAATCTATAGAAATAGCTAAGAATAAATACTACTATACTGAAATAAATCAATCAACCTCTAATCAAAAACATCTCTATGGGATAACTAATTCTTTACTAGGAAAATCAAAAGAAAGAGTCCTTCCAGATATTCCAGATAATATACTATGCAATAATTTTTCCAAATATTTTGTAGATAAAATAAATATTCTATGTAGTACATTTAACAATAATCAACATAATATACACAATATTTCAATAGACCACTCGACTTTAATTAATCAATACCTCACAGATTTCCAACCCCCTTCCAATAATCTAATTCAAACATTATTAGCAAATTCTAACTCTACATCCCCACAAGATCCATTAACACTTCCTTTAATGAAAATAATAGCACCGTCAATATCCATTCCCTTAACTACAATTTTTAAAAACTCACTAACTACTGGAATAGTTCCCCCTGAATATAAACATGCAATAATTACACCCATACTTATAAAACATAAACATGACATAAATGACTTGAAAAACTATCTCCCAATATCACAACTTCCTACTATATCTAAATTACTAGAACGAGTAGTTACTATACAATTGAAAGCTTTTTTATATTCTAAAAATTTAATAGATAACTACCAAAGTGCATACAGAACAAATCATAGCACCGAGACAACCGTAATTGATGTCTTAGATAGTATTATTACATCCCTTGATAATAATAATCATACACAACTACTTCTTCTCGACCTTTCAGCAGCTTTTGACACTCTAGACCACGATATTCTAAAACATAGATTGATTGAAATAGGAATAATAAATACAGCTCTAGATTGGATGATGTCCTTTGTATCTAACCGTACGTTTACTGTAAAAATAGGAAAGGAATATTCTAATTATAACTCATTTGATACAGGTGTTCCTCAAGGATCTGTACTTGGGCCACTACTATTTATCATATATATTATACCACTTTCTAATGTTATCAGACAGTTTAAGCATGTTAAGTACCATTTATATGCAGATGACATTCTATTATATACTGAATTATCAAAATATAATTCTGAATTTGATAATGAATTATCGAATTGTGCTAATGCTATTTACGCCTGGCTTACCGATAATAAACTATCGCTAAATACTGATAAATCTGAATTGTTGAATATTCCCAGTAACTATTCCAACTTTCCACAGATATTCATCAATAATAATGAAATAACCCCAAGCACGTCAATCAGATACTTAGGGGTCATAATCGATGACAACGTAAATATGAATCGACATGTAAGTAGCATGTGTAAAAAAGCTAACTACGAACTGTACAAAATACGCAAGATAGGTCATTACTTAAATAAAAGAGCTACAACAATTCTAACTAATTCATTGGTGTTCTCCTCTTTAGATTACTGTAATTCGCTCCTAATTGGTCTACCGAAATCTACTTTACTTCCTATCGATAGAATTATTAGATCGGCAGTTAGGAATATCTATCGACAACCAAGACACGACCACTCAAGTATTACTCTGAAAATGAAAGAAAGTAGAACCTTGAATGCATCAGACCGTGCTGAACAAAGAATACTGAATATCACTCATCGAACGTTGACCCATAATCAGCCTACGTATATTAGATCACATCTAAAATTCGTAGTTTATAATAGATCATTACGATCTAATATTGATACTCGACAACTTAAAGTCACTATACCAAAGCTGAAACGTACCGCGAAACGGGCATATTCTTATATTGCTCCAACTAAATGGAATGCTTTACCACTAAATTGTCGTCTTGTCATAAACCCTGTTGCGTTCAAAATACGTGTTAAACAGTATTTAATCGATAGAAATTAAATTGTTTATTTATTTATTTATTTCTAGTTGTTGTCTTTCATACACTTATCAGAACACTAATGTGTTATGAAATGAGTGTTTAAATAAAACGTTTTGATTTGATTTGATTTAGTAGTAGTAGTAGTAGTAGTAGTAGTAGTAGTAGTAGTAGTAGTAGTAGTAGTAGTAGTAGTAGTAGTAGTAGTAGTAGTAGTAGTAGTAGTAGTAGTAGTAGTAGTAGTAGTAGTAGTAGTAGTAGTAGTAGTAGTAGTAGTAGTAGTAGTAGTAGTAGTAGTAGTAGTAGTAGTAGTAGTAGTAGTAGTAGTAGTAGTAGTAGTAGTAGTAGTAGTAGTAGTAGTAGTAGTAGTAGTAGTAGTAGTAGTAGTAGTAGTAGTAGTAGTAGTAGTAGTAGTAGTAGTAGTAGTAGTAGTAGTAGTAGTAGTAGTAGTAGTAGTAGTAGTAGTAGTAGTAGTAGTAGTAGTAGTAGTAGTAGTAGTAGTAGTAGTAGTAGTAGTAGTAGTAGTAGTAGTAGTAGTAGTAGTAGTAGTAGTAGTAGTAGTAGTAGTAGTAGTAGTAGTAGTAGTAGTAGTAGTAGTAGTAGTAGTAGTAGTAGTAGTAGTAGTAGTAGTAGTAGTAGTAGTAGTAGTAGTAGTAGTAGTAGTAGTAGTAGTAGTAGTAGTAGTAGTAGTAGTAGTAGTAGTAGTAGTAGTAGTAGTAGTAGTAGTAGTAGTAGTAGTAGTAGTAGTAGTAGTAGTAGTAGTAGTAGTAGTAGTAGTAGTAGTAGTAGTAGTAGTAGTAGTAGTAGTAGTAGTAGTAGTAGTAGTAGTAGTAGTAGTAGTAGTAGTAGTAGTAGTAGTAGTAGTAGTAGTAGTAGTAGTAGTAGTAGTAGTAGTAGTAGTAGTAGTAGTAGTAGTAGTAGTAGTAGTAGTAGTAGTAGTAGTAGTAGTAGTAGTAGTAGTAGTAGTAGTAGTAGTAGTAGTAGTAGTAGTAGTAGTAGTAGTAGTAGTAGTAGTAGTAGTAGTAGTAGTAGTAGTAGTAGTAGTAGTAGTAGTAGTAGTAGTAGTAGTAGTAGTAGTAGTAGTAGTAGTAGTAGTAGTAGTAGTAGTAGTAGTAGTAGTAGTAGTAGTAGTAGTAGTAGTAGTAGTAGTAGTAGTAGTAGTAGTAGTAGTAGTAGTAGTAGTAGTAGTAGTAGTAGTAGTAGTAGTAGTAGTAGTAGTAGTAGTAGTAGTAGTAGTAGTAGTAGTAGTAGTAGTAGTAGTAGTAGTAGTAGTAGTAGTAGTAGTAGTAGTAGTAGTAGTAGTAGTAGTAGTAGTAGTAGTAGTAGTAGTAGTAGTAGTAGTAGTAGTAGAGGTGGTATGTAGGTATGTAGGTAAGGTATATATTTAACATATGAGGGTGACATATTTAAGTAGTATTAGGGTATTATTTAAAACAATTATTTGATCTAAACCTAAAATATATACAAGTAACTACACATCTCTAAATTAATTATATTTATTGTATTGTATTTATTATAATTAATGTGTGTCATTAATTTATTTTATTTTAATTCATTTTTTGAACACAAAATATGATAATTAATAAATTTGTTATATATTTAATACGGAAATATGATTATTAAATGATCCTATTATCGATTAATAATATGTATTATTATCCATATATTGTGAGGGTATACTTAATAGATAAGTTATATATACTACTTCTATTTCTACCGAATACTTCTACGGTACACCTAATACCATCTAGGAACTGTTTAGCGTTCCTATATGGTATTAGGTGTAGACGTATTCGGTGAACATGTTTCATTAATAAAGTTATATTTATAATAAATATATTAATATGAATATCAATGTAATGTTAAAATTAACGATTCATGTAAAATATATTTATAAAAAATATCGATTTCTATAGAAATCAAATGAATCAAAATGTATTGCATAATAAGATGTTGAATTGTATGGCGAATTTTAATTGTATTATTGATTATTTAATAGAATAGTATTTAGAATTGTAAATATGAAATAAATCTTTTCACTGAACTATATGTTATAATGTGTGCCTGTATATCGAACGGCGTTAGGCACACATAATATATATATATATATATATATATAATATATATATACATTAATAATATTACGATGAATTATATATGTCTATATATGTTATAATGTGTGCCTGTATATCGAACGGCGTTAGGCACACATAATATATATATATATATATATATATATATATATATAATATATATACATTAATAATATTACGATGAATTATATATGTCTATATATATATATATATATATATATATATTGTACACTGTACAATGTACAGTATGCAGGATATAGAGAATTTAACAATATTAAAATATAATTAAAAAATATAAACTAAAAATATAAACTAAATTTAATAATTAATTATATATGTTTTGTATTAGTGAATATTATTCAATGAATAAATTTGAAAATGGTGTATAAAATATAAAATAAATAAAAAAAGAAAATGTCGATAAATAAATATAACAATAATTGATATGAATAAACAAAAATGTTGTTACAAAATTTAGCAATATATAAATATTATAATCTAACTACATTAAGTTAGATGAAATAAATAAAATAGAAATAACAATGAAAAAAGTTAACAATAAAATGCATTAAATAAATTCTATAGAATATCGATAGAACGTAACTTTAATTGTTCTATATGACGTATATTATGATGAATAATGTAAACATTCATACGTATACATATATGTGTTTCTAGAGACTATGTTACATTTTATAATTATTTTCTATCAACTGATTTAGGAAATTAATGCAACGGAGAAAATATATATATAACCTATATGTAAAATAATATGATATAAAATCATATAATAATGAATGGAAATTAGGAATGAGATAACATTCATTATTTATTGACAAATATATATATAATTATTATAAATTATGTATTATAAATAATATCATATAATTATAAACATATAATTGTATACATAAACTATTTACCAAATATATGGTTTATAATATTAATACCATAGAAATAATAATACATTTTATACATTATATATTATTAATACACACATTAATAAATCAGTAATTAATATTATAATTATTTCAAATGAAATACATTGTAACATCTATAGATCTACGTATACGACTTTCTTTCAATATTATAATATATTATACTATTATTATAAACAAACAATGCACATAAATATAATTACTACCTCGCTAGATATATAGTATATGCCATCTCGATGAGCTAACAATAATTTCCGATCTCACTAATTTTAGATAATATTAATTATACTGTATATAAAATGTACATTATACTTTAATACTTATTAATTAAATACTATTATATTATATTATATCATTATATATACCTATTATATTATATCAATTATATTTCAATATAATATTTATCGATTATAATCGATAATTATAGATATCTATAGATACCAATTATGATTTTATTATTTAATATTAAAATTGATACACTGACATAATTATAAATAATATCACATTTACAAAAGTTATATATATATATATATATATATATATATATATATATATATTTATATGAGTATGTATCTATGCGTATACATATTTGGTTATATATATAATACAATTGTACATATACGATTACACATATTCTCTCTCATATATTCAAATATATGTACAATATTCTCTCTCATATATTCAAATATATGTACAATATTATAAATGCATATTTAAACATATAATATGCCTTTATATATCAATACATATGGATATTCGTATATGCGTATACAGTGTATATGTGTATGTATATATTAACATATATGTATACGTGAATATGCATACATACAGTGTAATAATCATATATATTAGAATACCTAATTGTAATTTCTATGATAATAATGTACACATTCATTATAACTACTCTCATAATATTTCGATCTATCAATAAACGCATATATGAATATTCGATATAAAGAAACTTTATTTATATCTATGGTATGAATATATGCACGATGTCGCACGCACTTATATAGATTTTATTTCAGTGATATGATATTATAAAATAGTAATCTAGAATCAAGCATTTTCATTGGTCATGTGGCCCGTATTGCAAACATTTGATACACCTGTTAAATGACACCCACGCACTTAATATTGAATATAAAGTCGATTATTTATATTTATACTCTTCGTATTTAATTAATCTTTCCAATCGTGCTTTGAATTATTTAATTAATGTTAGATTTATTAAAGAAATTGGTGGATAAATAAATAATTATTTAGTAAATTTTCATTTGTAAACTATGTTTTGATATAATGATCAATATTAGAAATATAAATGCAAATATTAAAATAAAAAATAACCCTTATTAATAGAAATATGATACTGAATAAATCTTGTATATATTTTTTTTTAATTTGAACAATAGTTACTGAGATATCGCAGTGGCCCGTATTACACACTGGCCCGTATTAGACATAATTCCCCTACAGAGATAGGAGAACAAGATAATGTAGTTGCGGTGTTCTGCAATATAAACTGTTAACATCGTAAGACAAACACTAGTTACCTTATAAGACTATATATATAGTCTGTATAATATAGATTTCAAGGTAAACAAATATTTATATTTAATATCACTCTATTGATCTATACTTTATCATATATTTCTAGATATAGGTGATACCTACCTGTCAGTGATAGGTTATCACTGCTAATAAACAATGTTTCTCGTTACTCGTTATTATATTCTATATTACATCTCACATTTAAACAAATATAAACATTTCGAATATTTACTGATGTACTGTTTATATAATGTATTAGGTACATAGTATGTACCATACACATACGATATGTGACATACCTAATGTACGTAGATAGTCACATGTGTATGGGTATACCTATATGTGTTCATAAATGTATGTGTCACATTCACGAGCTCACACATGTACAATGTACATTGTACATATGTATAATGTACATTGTACATTGTACATGTCATGCATACTAATACACATACTATATAACGTATGTGTATTAGTTAGAGGTGCTGCAACAGGGGGGATGGGGGTGATATGTCCCCCCCCCACTTTAAAATCTAGGGGGACCTTCTATGTATTGGACCCCATCCCCACTTTTACCACAAACATTATATTGATTGGTTATTCCCCCCTACATAAAAAATCGTACCAGCGCCCCTAGTATTAGTATATATATATATATATATATATATATATATACATATAATATAGTATTAATATATTACCAATAAATGTGTGTTAATATTATAATAATGTATTTAATAATTTAAATAAAATAATATATATATATATATATATATATATATATATATATATTAATATCACACAAGTAGTATACATAACTGTGTATATAGTATTACATAGATACACACGTTTGTATGGAAATAGAATAGTAAGTACTGCACACTAAATACTGCACAATACTACGTAATACTGATGAATAGAAGCTGAGGATACGCTTAAATGTGTACAAAGATAAACAACAATAACATCTTATAAGATGTATACAGTGTAGGTAAATGTATATGTCGATATATGTATGTATACGTGTATGTGTGTATGTGTGTATGTGTGTGTGTGTGTGTGTGTGTGTGTGTGTGTGCGTGTGTGTGTGAGTGTATATGTGTGTGCTTGTATGTATTTGTGATTGTATATGCCTATATGTATACGATATTATTGTTATAGATACTAATTCAAAATAATAATAATGGAATATTGTACAATTTAAATTTATATATACAATATATATGTATATATAAAAATGTATATATATATATATATATATATATATATATATATATATATATATATATATATATATATATATACATTATATTAACTTACCAATGAACAGGAGTAGTTTCATTATCTTCATGACTATTACGTAAGATGCTATTAAATAACGATCACTTACCTAGATATTCAGATAGATATTACATAACAGTATGCATAACGCAATCCTATATATCGATGACGTCAGACCACCTCGTAAGATTACGTAACAGGCTATTATTAATGGGCCAGATAGTAACTATATAATGTTGATGACAATTCAGACAATAGAATATATTCCTTTCCGTGCGTATGTGTGTGTGTGGGTGTGTGTGCGTGTGTGATTGCGAGCTGCTAGTGGTGCGGTTACTATATTTACACTGAGATGAATCACCGCCTTACTGACTGAAGCGTATACGTATACACCTATAGGTGTGGTCAATGAAGCTTGACCATACCTTTGTGTCCGCATACAATACTTATTAGTGGTAGTAATAGTAGTAGTAGTACTAGTAATGCTCACCTCACTAGCTAGGTTTGCAGGGGTGAGGGCGTGAGAATCTAAAGAATACTAATGATTTATTTTTAGCCCATTAGTAATTTAATAATATAACTATGATATCTCACGTGCATTTTATTATTATTAATATGTAATTATTATGTCTATGATAATTATATGTCCTAATATGTCTTAAACATACTTAAGTATTCTTTATACATGTATATATATATATATATATATATATATATATATATATATATATATATATATATATTAATTAATATATGTAATTAATATATACCAAAGATTTTCCGAAGGAAAGATATAACACTTACGCGAAATCGTGTAATTCGAATTTGTATACAAAATACCCTGGTGCCACCTATAGCGGGTTACTTTTAGGAACTATGCGTTGTTTATAATGTAAATTCGTATTTAACTATACACTTTTAAAATGTTAAATAATATGCTTTAAATTAATATTTATATGATGAAAACTAAGTGTTCATTACTAATATATAACAAACAAATATGATATTTATGTTTTAAATGGTATAAGTATATATTTAGTAAATTAAAGTTAATTTATATTGCATGTAATTTAATAGAGCAATGAAAACATTGTTGTATGCAAACAGAGCCGAACCTAAATCTATTTCAGTGATTTCGATACTACTGCTAGCAGCGGCAGGGGGTATTACTAAATTACGTTGCATGCATAGGGAGTGTTATATATTTGCTTCGCAAAATCTTTGTATATACTATTATAATTAATTATTATAATAAATTAGGTATTTGAAATATATATATAGAGTAATATTTATAAAACTTGACTACTCCATAAATTGACATATTTATATTTTATATTTTATTTGGAATCTTACTTTTTCAATATTATTTTTTAATAAATTAACAAATTATATATTTATATACCTATAATATATATATATATATATATATATATATATATATATATATATATATATATATATATATATATGTACATTGAAAAAGTGTTCTTATTTTATTTGGAATATTTTTTATAAATATAGAAATAATGATATTACATTTTTATTATACCTAAATCCCTAAGTATATGTAATCATTTAAATCATTTAAGGGGGAAGCGCTATAGCATGTTGATAGCAGCATCGATTTCTTATAACTAATTTTAATAGGCCTACTCGTAGTTTAACAATGCAGTCAACACACCCCTCGGTCGAGATTTAAATGAAAGAAGATGGAACTGCATTTCTGACCTTACTTCACCCAGTGGTCCTATGAGCTGCTATGACAATGAATGTTCCTTTACAAGTAATAATTGTATTGGTACTAGAATTGCTACTAGTTTTGAGTCACACATTTTTCGTAAGCATAATGTGAGAACATCGAGACGCTGGATGAACTAATGAACTAATGAACTAATGTGCGGTGCTACAAAAAGGAGGCATATATGTACCCACACAAGTCAGGTTTTGAATTCATCAAACACAAGCAGCATTATCATTCTTATATTTACTCCTACACCAATAGACTTAGATTATAGCAACGCATCGGATACATCAAATATCTCAATAAACGCTACATTACCCACACATGATATTGATACAGAACAACAGGAAACGCAAAGGTCGACAAACTCAAGTCAACATACTAACACCAGTCAATCAGAAACTATACTTAATAACTAGAAAGAAAAATTATTTAACTGCTCTGATAAAGAGGAACTGAACTCAATAATAGTATCACTAAGCAAAATTATACTAACCGAAGGAAATAAACTCCTCATACCGGAATAGGTATTAAACGATAATCAGATAAATAGTTCAAATACCCAAAAGAAAAGCACGTGTCGTAATCAATCTAGACAGCAGCAAAATGTCGAATGTATAGAAGAATTTCGGCTAGGGAAGCGGAACGCATCCAGTCACTATATCGGAGATTTCATAGAAAAGCAGATAGAAAGATATTAGGCCATAAAAACAAGGAATATGCTGGGTCGATAAATGACTTGAAAGAATTTACAAATCCTCAAGATTATTCTTCCAGCTCTCAGCTATATACACATATCCATTAGAATACGCTTGATACTGATGAAATTAATATGTTATCCGCTCCTCCTACACAATCGGAAATAATGAAAAAGCTTAAGAAGGCTAAAAATACCTCTCCATGAAAATACAAGATTGAGTATTTACACCTTAAACTACTAGACAAAAAAGCACTATTACTTGAAACAATATTCAAAGCTGTGCACAGAATTGGAATACCTGTGTGTTGGAAAATCAGCAAGACTATTCTTATACATAAGAAAGGCAGCACTGACTTACCTTCTAATTTTCGTCCCATCAGCCTACTTCCTACTATGTATAAGATATACTCTGGGATATTATCCAACCGAATAATTAAGGTCGCTGTATCAAATGAATGGATATCCTCTCAACAAAAAAGCTTTTTACCCGGATTGAAGGGGATACAAGAACATACTTTCCTACTCGAATCAGCCATTACAGAAGCGATGAAAAGGCACGATGATCTACATATTGTATGGCTTGATTTTGCTAACGCATTTGGTTCGTTACCACACTCGACATTAAATAAGTTATTTGAATCACTTCCTTTGCCTGCTCATACCTCGACCATATTTAAAGACATGTATACTAATATAATATGTGAATACAAAGATGTTATGGTCCAACCAACTTCTGGAGTAAGATAGGGCGATTGTTTATCACCAATTATTTTTAATCTTGCTTCTGAACCTATCATAAGAAAAGCAATTGAAATAGCTGGTTATGACCTATTCGGATCTAAAGCTAAACTTACAGCTTACGCAGATGATTTAGCAATAATCACTGGATCTCATGAGGAAATGATGTCGGCACTAGATGGAATACTGGAAGTTTCTAGTAGTATCGGCCTCAAGTTCAATCCTAGAAAATGCACTAGCATTTATTTCAACAAGGGGGTTATTGAGGATCGGCAGTTTATGTTGGGTCAATAATGTATTAAAACTCTCCATATTGGCGAATTTGAAAGATTCTTGGGTATACCAATTGGATCTAAGTTCTTGTTTAATGTTAATACTGATATACCTGCTCAACTTAATCAACTTTCAGACTCTGGACTAACTCCATGGCAAAAAATAGAAGTTTTGAGAAGTCACTTAATCCCCTCTCTATCCCATGAGCTCTCATCTGGACGAGTCATGAAGGAAAGTATCTACGATCTGGATAAATCTATAAAAAGTTCCTAAGATATAATAATAATACTCCTGATAATGTTGCTACTCAATTATTCTATGCTGACATAAATATTGGCGGCCTGGGGATTGGTAAAATCAGCCAAGAAGTAGATATTTGGACAATCTCTAAAGCAACGCAATTACTATCTTCTATGGGATAATATGATATCCTCAATTGCTAATCGCCAACTATCAAATACCCTAAATTGTGCTATCGGACATGATCTTGAAATACCACTCACTGAATTTCTATCCGGTAGCCAAACGCATGGGTTATATGGTTATAGATTTTATAGCAAAGGTGCTAATCTTTGGACGCGCACTCGAATTCAGCAACACACCTTGGAGCTCGCATTGATATATCCGATGGGAACATAATCATAGCCATCGATGATATATGCTCCACTCCTTCTAAGATTGTCAAAAGCATGCGACTTGCAATGAGAAAGCAATGGAGCAGAAAATTCGTGGAACTTCCGTTACAAGGCAGTGTAGCTGAGTGTTTATCCCAGGATGCAAATTCTAAGGTAATCACAAAGCTAATATCACAAGAATCGACACTATCTTTCAAATCCTGGAATTATTGGCACATGGCTAGAACTCATTCTCTTCCAGTAAAAGCTTTTCGTGGCTCAACAGATAACAAATTTAGGCAATGGTACTCCAAGGATGAAACGACGATGCACATATTGAATATGTGTACTGCATCACTAAAAATGATGACAGAAATAAATGATGCTGTCATTGGAGTACTAACTAACTTCCTAGACGAATGCGATATTGAGTACGATACTAGCTACATCTCACTAGATAATTTAAAACCTGATCTTGTTATCAAATATAACAACTCATGTTATTTTGTCGACATCACCATTCCCCACGACTCGATTAAAAACATGGAATCTGCCGCTAACCGATAGAAAAGTATCACCACCTCGGTTATGTAATTCCATTCTGTGTTGGTTCTTTGGGCTCTTGGTACTCGGGAAACCAAATTATCAAGACAGAGATGAATTGTCCTTCAAATACCTAGAAAATATTGAAGACCGCCAGTATTAAAGAATCAATAGAAGGTTCGGGAAGAATTTTATCGAAATTCTTCAACTGTTTTTAAAGCGTTTTATTATTTTACTTAGCATTTTATATTGTATCTTTAGTTTATTATCTTATTCTCTACTTTTAACTGTTTTTATCACAAAATTATATTTACATATTTTATCAATTTTTATTTTGTTTAATTATTATAGATATTTGTATACCGTTTACATCCGTTTTAGTTTTAGGATCACTAACTATGATGAAGAGGTCATAAGCTCAAACATGTTTGCTTAATTGATTTTTCAATAACACCCTTCTGAGTTATATAGGATATATATATATATATATATATAGGATATAGGATATATTCTGACCTATATATATTAATTAATATATGTAATTAATATATATATACTATTATAATTAATTATTATAATAAATTAGGTATTTGAAATATATATATATAGAGAATAATATTTATAAAACTTGACTACTCCATAAATTAACATATCTATATTTTATATTTTATTTGGAATCTTACTTTTTAAATATTATTTTTTAATAAATTAACAAATTATATATTTATATACCTATAATATATATATATATATATATATATCTACATTGAAAAAGTGTTCTTAATTTATTTGGAATATTTTTTATAAATATAGAAATAATGATATTACATTTTTATTATACCTAATACATCTAAGTATATGTAATCATTTAAATCATTTAAGGGGAAGCGCTATAGCGTATACTTTATATATAGTATACTTTAAAAATATTAAAAAAAATATTAAAATATAACTATATAGAAAATAAGTTCTATAATCATTTATGTATCATTTCATTTCGTAGAGGGGGAAACCCCTTTAAAAATTGAACCATATTTATATGTATACATATGTCTGTGTTATACATATGTATATCCTATAGGATATACAAATGTAATATATTTTATAATTCCTATATGTATTTAAATATTTAATATTTGGTAAATAATATTATTTATATATTAATTATCGGTTACATTTTTTAATATTTATCTAAAAATTATTATAAAAAATGTTATTACATTTTAGTAAAGAATAATTTTGTAAAGTTTAGATTCTTACTCACTATTTCACTTGTAATGCTTACCTTGTATATGTGTGTGTGTGTATATGTATGTGTATGTATGTGTAGGTGTGTATGTGTATGCATATGTGTATGCGTAGGGTATATATGTAATAGGGTTTTCAAACCAATTCCGTTTCCTTACGTTTCCTTACGTTACGTGAACATCCGTACAGAAAGTGAATAATTTACAGACAATTTTCTGTAAATGTATGAAATGAGTCATATTCCTATTTTTCTGTAATCGTTTTCTGTACAGAAAATAAAATGGAAATAATCCTATTTTTCTGTATAGAAAAATAAAATACGTAGCGGAATGAATATGTGTCTTAATAATAGGTGGCGTTATATGATTTCATATTTCTAAATATAATATTTATTTCTAATAGTATTGGAACTTGGATTATATATATATATTATTATTTCAAAATGGTTTATTGACTACAACATCACGTGGTGGTTATTGGCGTCATGAGGAGGAAACACAAATAAAATAAATAGAGTACAATACAAATGAAGGAAAAGAGATGGCAGGTCACAATTTTAATATATGCGTGAATAGTTTACATTTAAATAGTGACCGGGATTTCAAACACCTAATTTCATATGGTAGAGAATTCCAGTATTTTGGAACTATCACAGAGAAAGCAGATTCAGAGTGAGAATTGAGAGTCGAGTGTTGCACAATAATCATCGTGTGACATTTCCTGATAGCTCGACTAAGGGTATGAATATATTTATCATGTCTGCTAGGTATTCGGGAGATCTAATATAGATCACTTTGTGGGTGATACATAGTAGTCTATCCTGCAGATATACATACACTTTAGCAGAGTGCTCGCATTAGGGTCGATATTGAAACTATTGAAGAGAACTTCATTTTATAAAGGTACGTATGGCATGTCGTTGTATCATCTTAAATGTAAACATAAGCTTTAGGGGTAGATTACATAAAAGTGAGCAGCAGTATATAAATCTACTGAAGACTAGCGAGTGTATTAGACTTTTAGTCATTGAAAAGGTCAATTTATTGCGTGATTTTCTAATGTTATAAAGAAAATAGTTGGCATTGTGAATCATTATAGATATGTGGTCATAGTAATCTATGATGGAGTTGATGGTGAACCCAATATTTGTTATTGACCGTGAGGTAGGAAGGGCTAGTAGAAAGGGTGGGGATGATTGGGGGTAGGTAGGTCTGAAGAGAATTATGGTGTCAGTTTTGGTCATATTAAGTAATAGGGAATTATTGGATAACCAGTCAATAAGTTCTGCGAGGCAGTTAAAAATAGACAGTTGAATAGAGTTGGAGTCACATGAACTGGGAAAAGAAGTATAAATTTATAGATCGTCGACAAAGAGATTGTAGTGGATGTAAGGATATTTATGAAATATGAATTTTATAGGTATAATATAAATAATAAAAAGTAAGGGACCAAATACAGAGCCTTGTGGAACACCATGAGTGCTGATAAAGGGAGTAGAGAAGGATGAGTTAATTTTCACTGAATAAGACCTTAAGAATTATTATATTATTAACCGTATTTAAACGTAAACTATTCACGTACCTATTAACATTGTGACATACCCTCCTTTTTCCTTCATTTTTATTGTACTATATTTATTTTATTTTTGTTTCCTTCTTATGACGCCCATAACCACCACGTTATATTGTGGTAAATAAACCATTTTAAAATAAAAAAATATATATGTATTTATTTGTATTATATATATATTTATATATATATATATATATATATATATAATCAAAGTTCCAATACTATTAGAAATAAATATTATATTTAGAAATATGAAATCATATAACGCCACCTATTATTAAGACAAATATTCATTCCGCTACGTATTTTATTTTTCTATAGAGAAAAATAGGATTATTTCCATTTTATTTTCTGTACAGAAAACGATTACAGAAAAATAGGAATATGACTCATTTCATACATTTACAGAAAATGGTCTGTACATGATTCACTTTCTGTACGGATGTTCACGTCACGTCACGTCACGTCACCTAAGGGAACGGAATTGGTGTAAACACCCTATAAGTCGTAGGTCTACATTGTACGTATTAGATGTGTATGATAGAAAGCTTCTTTAGGTATCTAATTGTACCTAGTCCTGTAATTTGTAATTTAACGATATGGTTTAATATGATATAGCTAGTAATAATTGTATAGCAAATCTAAACAATATTCTACTTTGTATGTTATGCACTTGCATACTCTTCAAAATCAATATATTATTTATTAAAGTACACGGTCCTTATATGGAACACATTACATATAATATATGATTAGTTATATAGTCCTATATATTTTTAATTAACTAATTTATTTACGATTATAAATTATGTTAACCCAACCTTTAACATGCAATGATGCCAGTTGATTTTATCACCAATTTCTCTTCCTATGTTTCGGTTCGTCGTCGCTCTCATATATGTAAAATAACATTGTAGAAAGAAACGGTCTACATATTAACGGATCTATAGATCATTACTATCATTAATCTATATAGATATATATATATATATATATATATATATATATATATATATATCTATATCTATAATCTGTAGACCGATTCATTCTATGAAATTATTTAACAACTGGGTTTTTGTCTGCTTATTACTCACATATCATCCATGGTTACTTTTAGTATAGTCTTTGTCTATAATATTTTTCTTTCGATAACTATCGTCAGTAGTTCAGAGTTCATTCCAACGTATTGGGTTATTCTCCTCATTACTTGCATATTAGTGTTCGGTCTTTAAACGTTACATTTAGCAGTATTATTAGACACTTTATATATATATATATATATATATAGAGATTTCATTCTTCTCTGTAGGGGAAAGTAACCGAATATGGACACTGTCCGTCCAACAGTGCTCGAATACGGACACCATCGGTATCTCAAAAACCATAAATCCTACAAAAAAAAAGTATGAATAAAATATTCATAATTATATAAATAGTCTAAAAAGGCATTTTTTAATTAATCAAAATATTTCTGATATATCCCATAAACTGATTTTTTTATTACGTTTTTAAATTTATGAAAAAAAATGTCAACTTAAAACCTTCTCAAGAATATACAAATGTATCGATATAAAATTACAATATATTATTAAAAATTGAAGCATTATAAAAATTATATATATATAATTTTATATTTGTTATCAAATATTCATTAAGTTATAAACATATATCTAGAGGTCATATAAGTTCCTAATACGACCAATCTAAATTTCTTAATACGGACACCCTATAGGGTTATATATAACCAATCAGCGCGCAGCGTAGGAACAATTCTGATTTTCATAAAAATCGCGTGCGTTATAATATTAATACCACCAATAAAGTTAATTATAAAATGTGTATTATTTAGATACTTAAATTGTATTATAAATTAAAAAATAATAAAAATAAATAAATTATTAACTAATTAAATTACAAAATATTTTCATAAAATTAATTATAAATAATGTAATTGTAATTTTTCTAATTGATTCATCAATAATATAGAGTTTATCTAGTGGTATACAGGGTGTCCGTATTATAACACAGGGTGTCCATATTCGGACATGGGTACCGAATACGGACATCCCCGTTATCTATGGAATTAAAAGATTAAATAAAATGTTAAAATTACAATAATATCTATAATTAATGATTATAATCATATAATATTAATATATAGTAATTTTTGAATAAAAATAATGAGTCATAAAAAGTTAAGACTATTAATGTTAAAATGTCAATATTAGGTTACTTTCCCCTAGTTATTTATAATGAGTCCAAGTTTAGTATGCATATAGAAACATTTAATTAATTATTAATCGCATCAGTTGGCTTTTTTCTGTCAGCGATATGGAATTACCGTACTATATGACATTCAGTTTAATTAAAGCTGATATAGTCTTCCCGGTTAAAGGTAGGATTTCTGCATTTGACCCTTTATCATTAATAATTGTCGCTAATATCGCTATTAAGTATTCAAATATATTGACTAATTTATTGTGTTCCTTATTTACTCTTATTTCAGATGTGAATTCACCTTCAAAAAGTGTCATTATTTGTGTTTTCATAGAATTAATCTCCATATGCTCGCGATGTATTGTCGATTTCTTTGATTAAATTGCTTAATTCGGATTCCGTGACTGCTATACCATCATTATCATCAGCGAACTTTATGTTTGTAATTATTCTTCCACCGATATTTACAGTTATTTCATGATTCGCTAGTAAATAGACCATTATATTTTCCTAAATGATGTTGAAGAGTGTAATAGATAAAAAACACCATTGTCTCACTCCTGTTGTTATATTGAACTATTCTCAAACTTTCTCATAAAAATATACAGCGCTCTGTGCCTTGTTATATAAGTTTTGTATTAATTACATTAATTTCGTATTGATATTTACCTTTTTCATAGCAGACCATAATGAATCCTGCCAGACCATGTCGAATGCCTTCTTGAAATCGATGAACACGTGATATATGGGCGTATTATGTTGTACAAATGTCTCCGAGGTGATTCTTAAATTAAAGATATGTTCGATTGTATTTATGTATGTTCTAAATCCAGATTGTTCCATAGAAATAAACTCTTCTGTGATTTGTTGTTGTCTACGTAATATTACTTTCATATGAATATGAATATGATATAAGACTATATATGGTTCGATAATGTTCAAATATTTTAAAACTTTCTTTCTAATGTAAGCTAATACTTAATGAGTCTGTGCAGTCTATAAGCCAGATTCCTACTTCCCATATTGTATTGCTTATATCAGTAAATAGTATCATCAATATATAACCTGATTTAATTAGTTCAGCGGGTCATATGTCATGTCGACTTACCGATCTTTAGTGTCTGATAAGTAAAGTTTACCTCACTTTCTAATATAGGAATATTACCTTGATCTGTGGACTCATGTAGGTACATTAAGTAATTATTTGTCTCCGCCTGCATTAAGTTTATCAATTCTAAGAAGTATTCGTCCATTTCGACCATTATTGAATGACTTCTGTCTTGTCAGTAGGTCCTAATATATTTTGTATTAACTATGATTAACATTCTGTTGTGTTAGCCTTAATTATTTAACAATTTTATATAATTTATTTATAATTATAGGTTAATACAATACCAATATCTATATATTTTTGTTTTATCTATTTTTCCTTCGCTCTTTTAATAACACTTTTTATTTAGAGTTAATATGTAGCTATAATCACTACCTATAGGTTATCACTATAGAGGTATACCTGGTTCATAGTTAGTGATTTTATATTTCGTCTTAATTCAATTATGTCCAGCAATTCGTTTATTATCCAACTATTTTTTTTTCTCTGTATTTTCCTAGAATTTCTGTTGCTATACCTATCATAACTTATTATTTATTTACATATATAGTAAGTTACTATTCATAACTATGATACTATATTCACTTATAACTTATAACTTATAAGAATTATTACACTATTTTTTTTTACATAAATAATGTAGGCTTGATATTAATCCAGCAAAGAGTGCAACTATTAACATTATTATTAACTCTAAGAAAAAGCAATGGATCTGTAATTCATATAGATTTAGGCTATTCCTATAGTAATTGATAATATTTCCCATAAACCCTTAAAATCGACAACAAATGATAATATCCTTAAGATTGTGACTTTTCACTCCTTCGATTAAGCTTCAAGAGAGCTAATATATGTGAGATCTTATATCTTCCAGGTCTGAATCCGTTCTGATTGGAACGTAGTATAATGTTTATGTATGGTTGAATTCGACTTATAAGTAACTATAAGTAATAGGGAAGAGCCGGGCAGGTTGACCATAGGGGCAGGTTGAGCCATCTCACTTATTTCAGCTATTAATAAATATCTTAATGTAATTTTTAATACATGTATACAAATCTATATTTAGCATTATTATATCAACTCAAAAATTATTTATTTTAACTATTTAAAATATTATTTAATTATTAATATTTTATGAAAAACTCGTTGGTGGGACAGTAAGTTTAAATTTGATATTATTAATATATTTTGTAATAACATAGCATAAATAAAGTATATTTAATATACTTTATATTATAAAATAAAAAATTCAAAAATTATCATTCACTAATTAATTATATTACTTTTATATATATACTAGTGATATGGGGAAGGTTGACCATAGGGTCAAACTGCCCCGTTTATCATTAAACATATATATTTATTAATGTATGTAATTATTAATGACTTATTTCAATAATAATAATCTAATTAATTAAATATATAATTGAGTAATTACTTTAAATAATTAAATAATTGGTTTATATGCTGGATTAAAACATAGAGCATCTAACTTCTCTCATAATCTAATCTCTTGCCTTAAAAGTATCATTAGTTTTGATATTAATCTTGGTTAATATGCTTGTTAATATACTAATAAATATAAATATATAACTTTAACTATGTTTATTTTTTAAATATATCTTTAATTTTGCATTTTTTCTACCTGGCTCAACCTGCCCCATTAGACGTTGCAGTTTGAGCCAAAATAAAAAAAAATAGTAATGTAATTATATAATTAATTAGTTATCATTACACTGATTTATGAATGTTTTTTATTGATCATAAACTATATTTATCTTATACACTTTATTTTATTAAAATATATTCATAACATTATTAGTTAGGTATTACCTATAGGTGTTTTTATAAAAACCGGCTCAACCTTCCCCGCTCTCCCCTACTATAGAATCTTTTTATTCGTCATGTTAGCTGCTATTACTGATAGTGATATGCCTCTTAGTTCCCTGCTTCTTCAAGATTACCGGATTTGGTAAATGGAACAATGTTTCATGTTAGCCATTGCGATAGTATTTCGTGTCGTGTGCACATGAGTATATATATATATATATATATATATATATATATATATATATATATAATAAATAAACACATATCTATAGATATAATAAACACTAACATAAACTACATAAAAAAGATTAACTACTAGAACACTACACATATCATTGCTTATGCTAAGAAAGTAACGGCTGTGAAGAGACTAATAATCAGCGCATAGTGCTGTAATTTGCGTGAAATTCCTTCGGCTCTCACTACACAAAACCTACTAAACCTCTGTCTGAATAATCGTGATATTGAGCTACACAGTATACGTGTGATTGCGGGTGGTCTCGATATTTATCGAAATTACTGCCTAAAATCAACATGCTATTTTGGCCTCTTCCTTGCCTACTTTCGTGTTTTATTTTATATTTTTATATGCGTTTATACCGATAATAAATTGTATAATTGTTATCGGTTGTCAAGCCAATCAATTTCCGCAATAGATAGATATATAGATATTTAATTATAAAGTTATTATAGTATACAATGCAATAATACGTAAATAGACATTAATAATTATAACTAGTTAATATATTTGTTTAGAATACACATTTACAAATCGACGAATACGAATACGATTGGATTTAGATGTCATAATAAATGGTGTATTTCTTCAGGGGGAGTTAGTTAGTTCCAGAGATGACTAGCCGAAACAGATTCATTGGATTTCCTAGTTTTTTTCCGACGAAATAAGGGTTCAGTCAGTCTGGTATTGTTTGTATGTGGCAATGCATCACGTATTAATAATGATTAATATATAATGCAAGTTTAAAAATAAAGTTTAAAATTCAGTGAAATAGAAATTAGTTATAAAAAAAATAAAATAGCGATCCCATAAAATACGCGTGGTAGAAATAAGTATAGTATTATAATGTCCAATCATAATGAAATATATAAATAGATTTAATGTATTACAAAATTAATTTATATTGTATCTAATTTGTAATATTCATATTAAATTTATATTTAAACTTTATATTGTTTATATTAAAATAGTGAACATTATTATTTAATATTTATTTATTAATCAATATGAATATAATCGACTGGATTCATGAATCATTATTCTATATCAATAATACACACACAATTTACGAACAATTTCAAAGTAAACACAGGTATATTTTTATTGAATATTATAAATCACATGGGTCGGTATTTAGATAAATTACATGGTAGGTAATTGTAAAATAGCATTAATTTTCTTTGAATTAATAAAGTATTTACAATTTTTAACAAAGTTATTTTTCAATTATTTAAAAAGTAAATCCAGAATATTTGTAGGAGTATCGGTAAATGGAGACACTCCCTTATATCATACAATAATATACAATTTCGAATTCCTAATATATAAGGAAAACCTAAAAAAAAGTATCATACAAATAAATTAAATATTTAACTCTTGAAAAAAAATAAGATAAATAAAGTATTAAAAAGGAAAAATAAAATATATTTTTTAAATAATGATTTGTTAATTTTCATCAAATATCAAACAAATTAAAAATATATTATTTATAATATATTATAAATAATCTATAGATTATAATCATCTATATATATATATATATATATATATATATATATATATATATATATATCGGGCCTATATATAGGGGAAAGTAACCTAATATGGACACTAACAATAAATGGTCATAACATTTTATGACTCAATATTGTTATTCAAAAATTACAATATATTAATATTATATGATTATTGAAATTATTATGATTTTAAATTGTATTTAATCTTTTTATTCAATATATAACGGTGGTGACTGTATTTTGTACCCATGTCCGAATACTGAAACCCTATATACCACTAGATAATCTATATATTATTAGAATGAACCAATTAGATAAAATTACAATTGCATTTTTATAATTAATGTTATGAATAATTTAATATAATTTAATTAGTAATTAATTTATTAATTTTTATTATTTTATTAATTAATAATACAATTTAAGTATATAAATAATAACATTTTTAGATTTAGCTTCATTGTTGGTATTAATATTATAATGCACGAGATTTTTATGAAAATCAGAATAGTTAATTCGCTTCGCGATTATTGGTTATATATAGGGTGTCCGTATTAAGACATCTAGAGTTTCCGTATTAGGAATTTATATGATCTATTTAGATATATGCTTATAACTTAATTAATATTTTGTAACAAATAGAGAAATTATGTATATAATGTTTAGAATGCTTTAGTTATTAATAATATATTGTTATGTTTTATATCGATACTTATGTATATTCTTGAGAAGATTTTAAGTTGAAATTTTTTTTCATACATTAAAACGTAATAAAATAATCAATTTAATGGATATATCAGCACTATTTTATTTAATTAAAAGATAAAAATACTTATTTAGACTATTTATATAATTATAAATATGTTATTCATTACAAATATTTGTTTGGTTATAAATTGTATGTATTCCCAAAAATTTAATTTAAATTAAATTTAATTTAAAATAAATATTTAAATAGATAATATTATTGAATTTATATATTTAATTTAATTTATATACAACATATTTATTATATATTATAATATAATGTTATTATAAATTACCATAATATGTATAAGTAAAATATAGAGAAATATAAATATATATTCTTAAGAATAATAGGTTATTTATATTTAAAAATATTTTTAGATTTATATGAATTCAATTAATTTATATGAATTCAATTAGTGCAATATGGATCCATCCATATCGCTCAATTGGATCAGAAAGACACTTATATGTGTTTGATATAATTTATATGTTTCTTCAACCAGCTTAAGTATGGCTATAGTATCCTATAGGATATTACGGAAATCGAATATAAAAATATTGCTCATATTGATAATATACTAATTAGTAATAGGTTGATATACAGATGAACAATTTAAAATAAAAATATAAAAGTTCAAAATAAATAAAATAATAGATATGCGCAATCGTAGAGTCATGGGGCAAATTGGGTAAAATGGGAAATATTTATTTCTGAAAAATTTATTTTCATATTTTTACGAAACTTTGAAGGTCGGGAGCAATGTCTAAAACTAAATCAAAATAAAATCCGAGAATTGTATTGTTCTTAGAATTCAAATATCTATGTGATATAAACTATCACTATTTTTTTAATTTTGTGATCACCCTTAACATGCACCCACATGTATATATAGAATAGTGAGTCATCATAAGTAAACAAATGTCTGAATACATCTGTTATGTGAGAACTGAGAGCCATTAATCTATATGTAGGGATGAAGATACATGCTCTTGTGTGTGTGTTTAAGTAGTATGCTGGTACTATAGTATATAGGCACGCACCTGTATAATCTAGGTAATACTGATGTCTTGTGTGTACGTAAACTTATGAATTATTATAGAACATCGCGAAGCTCGGCCTTCGGTACTCGCTTAGATCGCCCTCTCTGTATTTTAATGGGTCTACGTATTCTAAATACTTCTGTAGCGCTACCTTACGAAGCCACCTGCAATACTACCTGTAATAAGGTATGTATGATAGCCTATCGGACAGGCCCTGCCCATCGTTATATAATATAGTGAATCTTACTTTAACATCGTTTACATTCCAAACATTCTATTTAACTTATAAATATATACGTAAATATATATATATATATATATATATATATATATATATATCATCGATGTAAATAAAAGTTTTTATAATAAAACTTTTATTTACATCGATGATATATATACGTAAATATATACGGTATACCACCCTATGATCTTTGAATAAGCCGGTATAAGTATACCCATAGGGGAAGTAACTGCAACAATTATCTATTCATCATTATGTAACGATACATCACACAATAGTCACGTGACCTCTCCGTACACCACGTGACATCTCCGTATACCACGTGACTTATCCGTATACCACGTGATCTCTCCGTATACCACGTGACCTCTCCGTATACCACGTGACATCTCCGTATACCACGTGTGTGTGGGTGTGTATGTGTGTTACAAGTATTAGGACTAGTACTATATAACATTATCAATAGTCA
The DNA here is from genome assembly GCA_964019155.1 of Osedax fenrisi. Lineage (NCBI taxonomy): Eukaryota > Metazoa > Annelida > Polychaeta > Sabellida > Siboglinidae > Osedax > Osedax fenrisi. The sequence goes on along the minus strand of OZ025240.1, from coordinate 72,658,319 downwards.
CGAGTTATATGTAATCAATATCGATTATAGTTTTTTTTTATATTTAGTACCTACATATAAATAAATGTTTATATAAATATTAATACATTTATTTATATGTATATAATATTTATAAATATATATGTAGGCATATGTACGACGTACACTGTGCCTTTGTTTATTTGTATACTTTTACATATACAGTGAAAGCCGCTTACATCGACATGGTTGTGTAAGCTCCAAAAATGTCGATATAGGCGGATTATCGATATGAGCGATAGGGACGTATCCCTAATGATGTATAAGTTATACAGTATAACGCATTAGTTTATTTATAATTAATTGTATGTAATAATATAATATATGCATATAATATAATAACAAAAAAGTTTAATTACATGTTTATTAAATAATATTAATATTATTAATATTTATAACTAATTATTTACCCACCCATCGCAATTCAATCCAAGAATATATTAAAAAGTATTACTTAAATGTATATAGTATATTATAGTATAGTAGAGTATATGATATATAGTATAGTATACTATATAGTATATATTATAATTAACTATAAAGTTTAGGTTATACTTAACCTATATAGTATAGTCAGTGATGGGCAGGATCGCGATAATTGATCGGCAATCCTGGATCGGCTTATTTGATTCACGATCTTTATATTTATAAGAATATTTTTCTATTTTATTATTTATGTTTTTGATAGTTTTTGTTATATAGTTATATCTTATTTTTAAATTATTGCATGTATGTATATATGAACACTATAGTATACTATTAGTTTACATATTCGAAATACAATGATGTATAATAGATAATATGATGATATTTAGACATATTGTATAATAATGAATTACTTTATTAAATATAATATAGGATATAGAAAAAATAAAAAAACCTAATGGAAACTAATGAAGTAACAATTCGTGATGCGACATGTTAACAAGTTACGCCAATACCTTTGATACTATTGATATTAAGACCAAAATCTACTCTAAGAATTGTTAATTACAATTGAGCTCATATACCTGCATATGGTGATGCAATGCACCACCGACTTGTATTCGATAAAGAGAGTTGATCCATGCAATGTATTTATATATCATATAATAGTTTATAGTATTACCTTGCCATATTGTACTATAATACAATATATTTAACTATATATAGTATTACTTATAATGGATAACATGGTATTGAGATATAAATTGAATATAAATATATACCTAACAATGAGTCATAGGTGTTGGTACGTAATAGTGACGCCAGTAACTAAGGGTACTATATACTACTGACACAATAATATATGACTACGGATTATATAGTTCATTGTTACTTTAGTACTTTTTACTTATGTTAATGTTTTGATATTTGTATATGATAAAAACTATGTATCAACAACTGAGTACAAACATTGTATCTCTCGCGTACTTTAGTATTATAAAACTATAATATTATAATTAATTTTATTTAACATAAATAGAATATAGTATTAATACTGATATACAAGTAGTGTATAATATCCAATATGCAATATGTTTATATAATATGATATAATATATTATAGCATATTGTATTATATATAATACATATTTGTAGACGTATCTAAATATTTACCAATTACGTAAGATATTAAAGATCACATTATTTATAGATATACTGACGATATTGAGTAGTATGGGAATACTTTTCATGTAAATTAAAATTTGTAAATAATTTGTTTTATAATCAAATTTGTCGATATAAGTGGATTCAATTCCAAATATTACCTTATAAATATGTCGATAATGCCGAATTATCGATATAAGTGGATTGTCGATATACGCGGATTAATGTACATATAAATAGATGTAAATCCAACAAAAATATCTCGAAATGTCGATGTAGCCGAATTATCGATGTACGTGGCTGTCGAAGTAAGCGGCTTTCAATATATATATATATATATATATATATATATATATATATATATATATATACATTAATGTTAATTATCATATAAGTATGTGGTTAATATTCGAATTAATAATATGATTCATATTTTATGAATCATCGCTGCTATGAAGAAAGATTACGTAATTTACTTACTAAATGTCAACATTGTCATAAGTATATTTCAATGTATAAAGTGATATATGTATGAGATGTTATGTATGCTAAGTAGACCATGCATCAATAGTTATACACGATGATAACTAATACATATAAGTGTATGTATAACCGATTAATAATATTATTGTATACAATATATTATATTTTATGAGATCAAGTTATATATACGCTATATAATTTGTATATCTTTGAATATATTTGAATTTGGATTATTTTGTTTACCTTTTATAATTTTTTCATATATATATATATATATATATATATGTATAAAACTATATATTAACTCGAGGACATTGTATACACTTTATATATATATATATATATATATATATATATATATATATATATATATATGTGTATTTACATTTATGAATTTTATTATAATAAAGCGGAGGGAAGTGAACCACCAATACCATATGTATCACATACGTATGTAATTATATATATATATATATATATATATATATATATATATATATAAGTGTGTAAATTGAGTATATACAATTATATTGTAACAATAACAAGTCTCGATAATGTTTATTACGATGTATAACAATATAGTTGTATGATTGTGTACTTCACAGTGTATGAGTGTGTATGTATACGATATGATTACGTCACATCACTGGCGGTGTTACATCATTATGTGTATTGCGCAGTAACATCGTACATTCTATTGTTGTATACGCTTGCATCGAGCGCGGTGCCTAGAAATCACAGAGTCGGATAGGGGGTGCCGTTACATTAGAGAGGGGGTGGGTTCGCTAATCTACCTGCGCAGTTTCCGACGCCCGCGATCGTAAAGATACCCGCCGTCCGTCGTTCATCTGCCGTTAATCCTAGAACAATCACCCGGATACAACGACCTCGTACGCCTCACTTACTACGAACTACGAGTATTACGGTGTCGAGTTAAAAAGTACGTCGATATAAACGGGTAGTCACGTACACATACACACACACGCATACACAAGTAAAAGTTGCGTAACATGACGGAAGAACTGGAACATCCGCTAACAGGAGAACACCGCAGACCTAATGTCACCAAGGACGGATTAACTATTCTCAAGGTTAGCAACCCACATATAGTTCACTGTGTACGCACTATATAGAGTATTATAGTATATTTGGTATAATTTGTATATATAACTTATTTTTAAAAGGTATACTTTTTGAGAAATACAACTGCGGCTAAAAATTAATTATTTATTATTTAACATACACCGCGTCGCGAGCACACACACACACACACACACATATATATATATTTATATCATTAGTATTATTTAGACTGGTTCCCTTTTAAAAAACTGTTCTATTCTGACACCTGCCAATCACCCTTACATGTATAGTTCATCAACCTCTTATATATAACTGATCGCTTACTTTAATACGCTATAGCGAAGTTAGTATATTGACTTCCCTCCGATCTGATAGTGCATTATATAATATTCCCCAGTATCAACACTTTACTTGCGTACATATAGGTATAATGTTCCCTATAAGCGGAAGTCACGTGACTCCAGTACGCCGTATCTCCTATAGCAGATATCGCTATAGAAGATATATTATATCTATATAGATACTATAGCCGATATCTATACTACATTGTTAACACTTAGGGTACAGCGAATTCAATTTATTGGGTACATATCGTTAAAATATTACAACAATTTACCATGTACACTAAATAGGGTACACGACTTTTAAACTCACTAGGGTACAATATATATTTTGTTAGGGTACAGCCAGGGCCGGCTTAAGCATACTTTGGGCCCCGGGCAAAAAAAACACATGGGCCCCATAATAATTTTTATAACATATTAATAGGGTCATTCTAGCAATAACTAATATATTTATAACTATTCAATTTATATATATATAAATGATATAGGTTATATTATTATTCTATGCATAATACAATTATGTACAAATATTTAAAATCTTTAAATTTGGAGTTTTATAAATGTTAGTTTTTCATATATATTTACATTTTTCGTGTGAAGGATGTGCCCTTTAAGATATGTATAATATATAGAGGGGGAACTCATTCACTTCATGGATGGAAATATATATTAAGTTGCACCCTTACATTCATTGCAATATAATATTGTATAAGATAATAAATAAATTAATTAGTAAAAAATAAAAATAATATAAGTATAATTAAATATTTATATTACTCGATTTCATCTCTAAAAAATTAGTAGTATGTATTAATTATAAATTTCATTAATTAGCTTTGATTATAAAGATAATGTATCCATACTTAAAAGTATTTATTATGTCATAAAATGTCATAGAACATTATTTATAAGTTTAAGTGTCGAGAACCTTAAGCTATTATCTCTCAAGTTTAATTATTTGCCATTAAAATACAAGGTACATTCGGATGAAAATGTCTAAATTTGTATATACATCTATCCCACCATATATTGTATATAATAATGTTTGGATAGTCCATTCCTTTGAGGTGTATATCAATACAGTATAATATATATTAAAAAATGTTATATACCTACTTATCAATTAAGTTGTCAAATATTGGTAGAAAAGAGTTATTTTGAACTTGCATATGATGTAAATTCAATATTTGATCAAGTGATATCATTATACTAATTCTTTTGTAATTTGTTTTGTTTGTATACTCAAATAAAATCCTCATAATCATTTATTTTCTCGCCTATGTATTTAATAAGTATATACATATTTTGTATTACTGCTATTATTTTCTCAATTGAACCTAATTGCAATACTTTCATGATCGACTTTATTCTACAAAGTAATTAGCTTCACGTTTTTCATAATATTGAAGTATAAAATTCTTGCATTTTACTGAATAAATACATTGACTCTATTAATGTAATTTACGTAAAGTACATATATAATATCATATATATATCGTAGTTATATAACTTATATACTAATAGGAAGTCCACAATATAATGCACTATAGTTATTATAATGCTATAGTATTATAATGCTATAGATTGTGATGACCATATTATATTAGATAATTCTTTTAATACAAAATAGTATATCCTTTCTTTAATCTAGATGTTAAAATATTATATATTTAGGTTTGCTAAATAAACTATATTGATTTGGTATGAAACCAACAATATTTCTGCAATTGTAGTTGATTCAACGGTATTTTGCCCAACTAGATTTAATAAAGGCGCAGCTCAGGGTGTCCGTATTGCCAATAGACTATGGTTTATTATTAAATATTGCATTTCATTTAATATTCCAGACATATTGCTGAAATTGTCATAATCTTGAGCTCTATAATCTTTTATATTTATATTATTATTAAAAAATAATCTAATAAATCATTAGCTAAATATTTACCAGTGTGATAATTAATCTCTAGGTAGGGATTAAATCCTATCCTTTTTCTCCCAATCTCATTTTTACATCAATACATATTAAATAATCATACCTTACTTGGCATATATGATGACGATTGTTAACTGATCTATATGTGATATATCTTGAGTTGAGTCCACTGATATATACTATATACTATATTCAAAATACTATATACTATATAATATTTTGAATTTTTATTTCTTCAATAATTTATATCTCACCTGTTCTCATTTTAATATCGTCATTGTGGGCGTGTATATGTAAATAGATATACGAGGGTGATGTCAATATAATAATTCATTTGTAAGTAGCCTACTATAGTAGCCTACTATAGTAGTAACTATAGTTAGATACTTACACATACAAATCCTTTAGTTTTATATATATAAATAATATCCTTTTCAATAAATATAAATATAATTTATATATGTAAATATTCTAGTAACATTTTTTTTACATAATTTCATTAATAGGTAATTATTAAAAAAAAAACTATAAAGCAGAATACTCATATTTGAATTGAACTATATACACATATATATATATATATATATATATATATATATATATATATATATATACCTATCAGTGTTCATTCTAGGTTTCAGGGCAGCTACCAAAAACAAATTATTATAGGGCATTTAAATATTGGTAATTTTATATGGGTAATTTTGCCATGTATTTATAAATACATTTATGATAAATGATATATTAGATGGACGCTTAAACCCTGAGGCAATTTAAACCTGTAACAATTGTTACTTACAAAAGCTTAAGTAGCTTTCTGAATTATAGATGTAAATAAATAGCAAAATAAGTATTCGATTCGATTACTTATTATTCGTTTACAATTAAATGATTTACAAATTGTAATTATAATACATTGATATCAAATACTTATTTTTATATTCAATCTCCTAAACATTTGATTCATGAGATATTTAGATATTAAAAATGTTATCGTCGAGTATTTATAATATTGAAAATTAGGTTGTCGATATGTTATAATATTGAAAAGTAGGTAGTCTAAAAGTTAAATTATTTAAAATGATGAAGTCTAAAAGTTATAATATTGATATATAATATACCATACTTATAAATACTTAAAAATACTTATAGGTAGGTAATACCTACTAGGTATATAAAAATATACAAAAATACCTAGGTAAAAAATACCTATATCTATATTAATATTATTATATTATACTGATACACATTATTATATATACTTTATATAAGATATTTTAATGTCATAATATAAAGAATTAATTAGAATGTATATTATAATTGTATTGATTATTAAAATGTAATAATTTATTTGCACATTTTTGTTAATAACATTTGTTTAAATATAAATTAAAAAAAACATAATATGAATTGTATTATATAATTTAATTAGCTTTCCAGTGATACCAATTTTATCATAATAAAATCAATATAAAATATGTCATGCTCATGTATCAAATGCAGTACATACTCCGTATAGTTGATTTTAAATTCAATATATATACTAACTAATAATTAGTATAATACATGATATTTATGACTTTATCTTTTAAACATTATATATTATATATATATAGGAATACTAATTATGATAAGTATGATAATTAATATAATAATATAATATTATTAAATATTGAATATTAATATCATAATAATTTTAAATTTAAAAATTAAATTATAATAAATTTAAAAAGTATACCGTGTAATTATTATGAATATAAAAAACAGTGAACTTATTAATAATATTGGTGATTAAATGTTTCATTATTTTTATATTTTAATGGTTTTTAATATCTCCAATATCACTTTAATATTACGTTTTAAAATAGGATTTTGAAATTATTTATTTAAAAATTACGAATTTTAAATAAAACAATCTCATGATTTATATATATTGGGAAAAAAATAATTGGAATAAAAATAATTATTGAATTAATTTTCATATATCATTATAAATATAAATTGGTAGCAAATTCACTACCCAATATTTAAAGTTTGCTACCCAATTTTCATTTTGGGTAGTGAATTTGCTACCCAATCTAAAATAGATTATTCTAAATATAGTTCAAGCAGTTTATTATCATATTTCATATTTAATTTATATTTGAATCTAAATTGTTTGTTTATATAAAATATCAAACAGATATAACAAAGGGAAAATAGTATATATTCGCCATTATTTGAAAAATAATGAATTTATCCTAATGTTATGAAAGCATAGACATTAGAGTGAGGTCCTCACTCAATATCTATGTATGAAAGTAGTTATTCATATTCTCCATTATTTTAATACTTAAATAATAATAGAATAATAATAATGCATTTAATCGCCATTTTATAAATATTTATTGAAAATCTGCCATTTATTAAATAATAAATTCTTCAATATTGTAATACTTAAATAATAATACATTTAATCGCCATTATGTAAATATTTATTAAAAATATGCTATTTATTAAATAATAAATTCTTCATTATTGTATTACTTAAATAATAATAGAATAATAATAACACATTTAATAGTCATTTTATAAATATTCATTGGAAAACCGACATTTATTAAATAATATATTCCTATAATTAGAGATATAACACTTTTAATTCATGATATTAATTATATTAATAAGAACTTAATAATTAAACTTAATCCATATAATCATATATTTAGGGCAGCTACCCACAAAATTAGGGCACTACCCAATTTGGGTATCTGGGTAGCTCTAGAATGAACACTGATACCTATATATATACACTACAAAATATAATAATATATACACTATAACAAGACACATATTTGTTTAATACGCCCGCGTAGATATAGAAAATTTAATTATTTTGAGAAAAATAATTTTGAAAAGATATTTTATTAGTCTTAATTACTATTATACATCTATATAAAATACCGTTTTTTCGTAATTTATAATCAATATAATTCTTTAAATATGTCAGAAATTATAGTTAACATATATCTGAATCATTTTAATTTTAATAAAAAAAACGTTAATATATATTTTTTTCTCGATGTAGTGGTTAATAATCCTTTAATACATGTATCTAGTATCATTAATCACTTCCCGGTTTATCAATCAAATATTTATCAATTCGTTTCATAGTATTTCATCTGATATTCTGATATCTGCGAGGTAGTATATGGTGTTCACTATTAGCATGTGCTCCAATATATTCATTTACGTGTTACCATAATATCTTCATGTAAATTTTGAAATTTTTGTAAAATTCACTTTTCTCATATGTCTAAATAACTCATATTTAATTAATTTATTATATTATTTTTATTTGTTTAATTAAAATTAATAGTATATAAGAAAATAGAATGTATACAAATACTGTTTATAAATATTTTTTTTTTAATAAATAGTAAAAAAATGTTTCTCAAATAATTTATGGGCCCCCCAAAATGTTGGGCCCCGGGCAATTGCCCGGTTTGCCCCCCCCCCTTGAGCCGGCCCTGGGTACAGCTATGTTAAATATTAGAATACGTGATTATTATATTTACATATTATGCAATTTAAGTATGGTACACATCATACAATTGCAGTAGGGTACTTTATTACGAGAAAGCTCGACCTGGTAAGGTAAGGTAAGTATTAGGGTACACGGTATCATATAATTAGGGTATAACCAGCTAACATTATTTAGGGTACAGTTTGATCATTTTTAGAGTACTGATCGTATTTATTCAAATTGTACCCTAAATAGGGTATACCCGTATACGGCTATGGGGACACTACTTACACCCTAAAAAAGGAACTCGCTGTACCCTAATTTTTAACATTGTATCCCAGTATGTCTTTATTACCCATCTTTAACTCTCACTTCTCCTCTATCCAATGATATCACGCCTATGTATATCATTGTTTATTTATATATTATTAGCAGACCAGTTCTATATTTTATGTGTGTTTATTTTATCATACTCATTTATTGTTCTATATATAGATATATACATTATATATATATATATATATATATATATATATATATAATGTATTGTGCATGTGCAATGCATTGTGCATTAATGTAGTAAGGCATATATGTTAATGAACACTTACGACGGGTGGCTATAGGCTAATGTTTCTAGAAGCATATATATAACGCTGAATATGTACCGTGTGTAAGTAATAGCGAACCCCTGCCGCTATTATCATCACTGAAATAGATTTAGAGTTTAGATACGACATTTATATACAATAATGATTTCAATATTCTATAGTATTTTCCTATTATAAATATAAACTATAGTTTACTAACCTTATAGATATGAATAGAATTATAAGCAAAGTAATATATATATATATATATATATATATATATATAATTTGTTATACATCGAAGTAATGAACACTTAATTTTCTTCATATAAATAATAATTTAAAACCCATTTTTTTAAATATATAAATTGTGTATACACAATGTAAATTCGTATCAAACTATAGTTTGATACGAATTTACATTATAAACAACGAAACTATCCTAAATAAGAACCTACGTAGGTGGCACTATTCTTGTTTTGAGTACAACATCGATATGGCATAGTGCTATATATCTCCTTAGACAAATAATTTCTATATATATATATATTTATATGTGTAGTTATAATATTTACTAATAATTACAATATTTCAGTTATATATTTGGTTCGACGGATGTTGATTTAATAACTTAACTATGCATAGTAAACACATTCAACATTATGCCTAGGACATATCCTTGATTATACTATGAGAGAAAAACCTGCTCCATCACTGATGGAGCATCAGTGCACCAGCGTCCTCATAATAGTATAACTATAGTACCCTAGTATATACTCTATAGTACTCTAGACATGTATGACTATAGTATAATAGTGTACTATAGTATACCTAGAGGTGATCAATAGTGGTCAACAGTGACAAAGGGATTTCACCTGCGACTATATATGTTATCAGTTCGCGATCATAGCTCTTCCCGTGTGTGGGATAAGAGTGATTTTATTTTACAGATCATACTACTTCATAGATTCTATAGATATGATGCTCATGATACTATTTTATTAAACCATATACATTGTGGTTCATTATTGGTGATACCACGGAGGTTTTAAAAAAAAAATTATTAAAAATAAATAAATCTTGAAATTTCGTAATTCCTATGTAATTGTATTGTATATGTTTATAAACATATGTCCTTATGGACATTTATTTAAATTCTGCAGCCGAATCCATCATCAACATCATGTTTAAAATCACTCTTAGTGTGGGGGGGGTGTAAGATGTGCTAACATTACCCACAGTATACATGTCGCCTTGGCACATATACAACACTACTCATCATCTTGTAATCCGATGTTGTACACAAATCATTAAGAGCGCCACTTACATGGGTTTTTACTTCGGATAGTTGCGTTGTTTATAATGTAATTTCAAACTATACATTCTAAAATGTAAACCTATTATTTTAAATTATTATTTATATGATAAAAACTGAGTAATATATAACAATTAAATGATATATTTTAGTATAATTATATACATATTTATGATGTGATTAAAATCTTTTGATGTAAATGAACATGATAAAGTCTCACTATATTTTCAAAAAGTACCAGTATTATATCGTGTTCGAGTTTACGAATGAAAAAGTTTCAGATATACCCTATAGGGTCAGATATTAATAATGATCAGAGCGTACGAGTAATATCACTAACGTATGTATTGGAATATATATAGGGTATTAATAGTACATTTCTAAATATTATATATAATTATTATTATTATTATTTTATTTATACACCGTTTAAATATAATATATATTAACAATAGTTTAACCAAAGATTTTGCGAAGCAAAGATATAACACTCCCTATGCATGCAACGTAATTTAGTTATAGCCCCAACCGCTGCTAGCAGTAGTATCGAAATCACTGAAATAGATTTAGGTTCGGCTCTGTTTGCATACAACAATGTTTTCATTGATCTATTAAATTACATGCAATATAAATTAGCTTTTACTCACTAAATATATACTTATAGCATTTAAAACATACATATCATATTTGTTTGTTATATATTAGTAATGAACACTTAGTTTTCATCATATAAATATTAATTTAAAGCATATTATTTAACATTTTAAAAGTGTATAGTTAAATACGAATTTACATTATAAACAACGCATAGTTCCTAAAAGTAACCCGCTATAGGTGGCACCAGGGTATTTTGTATACAAATTCGAATTACACGATTTTGCGTAAGTGTTATATCTTTCCTTCGGAAAATCTTTGGTTTAACTCTCTACATAGAGAGAAATTATTACAATTAACAATTAACAAAGTTCAGTAGATACTGAATAAATAAGTTTTTAGCTTAGTTTTAAAACTAAGCGTATTAATTATTAGACGAAGATAAAGTTCAGTCGATACTGAATAAATAAGTTTTTAGCTTAGTTTTAAAACTAAGCGTATTAATTATTAGACGAAGATAAAAGGGAAGCTTGTTCCATTCATTTGGGCCTGCGATACGAAAGGCTCTCGAGTGATCACGATGACTGAAGCTTAATGGGGCTGCTTCCAGTCGATGTAGATGGACGTTTCTTAAGCTTCGTTCTTGAATATGTGGCTGTATAAGTCCTTCTAAATATGAAGGTGTATGATGATGGTAGGCAAGATGTGTTAGTACTAAGAGTTTGTATTTTATACGCGAAGAAACTTTGAGCCAGTGCATTTTCGTCATCAGTCTAGTAATACATATATCATTGTTTATTGATCTATATAGCAAGTTGTAGATTGTTCTAACTGCTCTTTTTTGCAACTTTACTAATGGTTCTAGATCTTTAGCTGTGAGATTGATTAGTAGGATATTACAATAATCTAAGATAGATAACATAAGACTAGTTACTATTGATTTACATGTTTTAAAAGTGATGGATTTGCGAATTTTACGGATACGGTAAAGATGAAAATTAGCATTTCTTATTGTTATTGAAATAAAAGATAACATATCATGATTCGTGTTAAAAATAACGCCAAGATTATGAACTTTTTCGGTGGACAAGAATTTATGTATTGAATATAAATTGATGTTTATTGTATATTGACTTTTTATTAGGATCGATAAATATTATTTGAGTTTTTCCAGGATCCAATTTCAGTGAATTCGAGTTTCACCACTCAATAATATCCTTTAAACAATGTGATAAGATGGTGTGTGCATCAGAATCATTTGGAGATTGGGCATCAGTGTATATTTGTAGACATCAGCAAAAGAGTGAAATCTATTTTAGGGTGATTTTTAAATAATTTAAAAATGGGAGCAATATATATATTAAATAAAATTGGTCCAAGAACGTAACCCTGAGGTACACCATTTGTAATGAGGCGATGTTGAGCTACCAACTTTAACATTACAAAATCGATATTTGATATATGATGTAAACCACTCTAGCCTAGAGCCAGCCTAGAGGCTGCCCTAGAGTCTCTAGGGCAGCCCCATATATACTAATTTCTCTTAATCTTGATAGTAGGATCGTATGATTAAGTGTGTCAAATTCTGCTGACATATCTAACAACATGAGGAGTGTACTTTTCCTGGACGATAAAATATCATTATTGATTATACAAATCGCGGTTTCAGTACTTAAACCTGGTTTATATGCACTTTGATGGGGATGAAGAATGTTATTATTTATCAGGAAGTGAGTTATTTGTGGACTGATAATGCGTTCGATAATTTTTGAAAATATTGGTAGTTGTGATACAGGTCCGTAGTTATTTAAATAGTCTGCATTTCCTTTTGCATCTTTAATGGAGGCCGCACACCGCCGCCATTTTGTTTATTTTACATGTATTAGATAGGTAATTCATAGTGTTATTCAAAGAATATTTTATAAATATATGAGCAATTTTTAAATTTTACTAAGGGTATATATATCTACAACAAAATGAAATGTTTTTCTAATATATTTTATAAATTATTTATATATATGTATTTATATATTATTTATATATATTTTTTAATATAATGGCATATAAAATAGAATGTATAAAAAAAATACTATTATTGAGGCATTACTATATTCCTATAAATGTTATTTATATATATCAAGAACAATTAGATTGATTGTATTCATATGCAGAGAGTAGTAGGCAATTGAAGTATATAGGTATTGATAAACAATTATTCTGAGTAAATTGTATTCAAAGTTTTTCAATTATAAATTCAATAATTATATAAATAAAACATTATTTTTATAAATATATTATAATTCAATATATAAAACACATTATTTTATATTTATTATATTTATATACATATTATGAATTCAATAGGTATTGTATATATATTATATTTTATATATAAAAACACACTATTTTACAATTATATTGAAATAAATTAGTATATTTCAATATATAAAAACACACAATATTACATTTATATATTCACATTATATTATTTTTATAGCAGTTCTAGCTATTTTTCATTATTAATTTGTTTACAGGTACTAAATAACATTCTACAAATGTATATTTTATGATAAAATTTATTTTACTTTTTATTTTATTTTATCAAATTTCAGCTATGCGGCCTCCTCTTAATAATTGGAGTGATTGAAGTAATTAATAATACTATACATGTACTATATAATATATACTATATATAGTATAATTTGTAAGTGTTGTGAATTTAATAGATAATAAAGATGTGTACTATAAGTTACATGGTATAATGAAGAAGAGAATGTGATAATATCGATGATCCAATAGATTCATGTTGAGGGGTTTATATAGGGTTCGATGTGGATTATAGATTCAATGGGAAACTTCATCTATTGATCAATTATATTCATGCTGTTAAGTAAGTCATAAAGTATAGGGATAATAGTGTATAATAAACCCCATGTGGTCCTACAGAACAACATAATAAAACCCTGATAAAAACGATATAATTGTTGATAATATCCGTGTGTTATTATTAACCAATCAGAAGTATTGTTAAATTAACTCCACAGTGAGATTAATAGTTATACCAAATAAATTGTGAAGCTAATATATAAATAGTTATTTCTAGTTAACCAATAAGGATGATATATTAGTAATATATACATGGGTTGATATATATACTGATTGACATATTATTATATATATATATATATATATATCATAGACTTTTATATTCGTTCCTATCAGAACCCGATATGATACTGATACATACTATAAAAAGTTACACTATAAACTATATTTTATTAAATTTAAAAGTATTTATTATTACTTTATTTTCAAAAAGTACCTATAACAGATCGGGTTATGATAGGTACGAATAAAAAAGTCTCAGAATGGACAAAATATTAAAAAGTATGATATCAATCACTAAAAAATCATGCTATTTACACCCTGATAAAAGCTAACTTATATTGCATGTAATTTAATAATCATTGAAAACGCTATTATATAAACCCGGGTCAAACCTAAATCTATTTCAGTGGTGATAATAAATCGCTGAAGCAACAGGGGTTCGATATTAATTAAGTTTGATAGATAGTGAGTGAGTGTCAGTGAGTGTCTATCTTAGCTTAGAAATATATTAGGTATGTATATACATTATAAATGCCAATAGGCACACGTATATATATATATACGTGATAAATATATACCGATAAATATGTTTACCTGCAGGTAAAGTGCCAATTTGTACTTGTACGCTATTATGTAATATTAATGATGTAATCACAGTACGCTGCGCATGCGCCCCTGATCATCGATTACGTGATCGGTTGGTTGAGCGTTACGTAATTCAGCATCAGCTGACTGATTACGTAAGTATATTACGCGGTATTGTATTCAATATCTACGTAGGTTGTGTTGCGTCATCTATGCTGTATTACCTGTACGCATCTCTAGGTTGGCAATATATGTGGACATCACAGGTTGGCAATATAGATTCGCTTATTATAAGTTAGACGAGGCTACGATATAAGTTGTCTACACAGGGAATGTTGTACGCGACTCTATCGGGTTTCGACAGTGTGTCCGTTGTGATGGGGTATGACGTAATAGCACCACACTTCCGGTAGTGAGCGTATATTACGTAACAACGAACACCCACGACGCTGTGGACCTACACGCCACTTGTTCATTACGACCACTTACACTTATGATACGTGCACGATACCAGAGATGTGGCACTGGGTTGTCTGCGGTATTAAATACGGGTCAATATGAATCATTGTAGTGATTTCAATGGCGTGTGTAGACAATATGTAATCAATTGAATTGTTAATAGGATTTAATTGAATTATTAATAATATCATATATATAAATATTATATTATATATATATATATATATATATAATATATAATATATATAATATATATTGAATTGTTAATAGGATTTAATTGAATTATTAATAATATCATATATATAAATATTATATTATATATATATATATATATATATATATATATATATATATATATATATATTTATATATATATATATTACATTTATAACTTCATCTAAGTTCCTGGATGAAAGGACTCCATCAAAATAACAATAACGAAAACAATACGTATTGTTTTATTCGATTCGTGCCTAATTAATCATGTGCACATACTTAATATTACGGACAACAAAGGTGTTGCGTATATTACAAGAGGTATGCCGATAGGGGGACCTACCGAAGTCATGTGTGCATACAATAA
The DNA here is from genome assembly GCA_964019155.1 of Osedax fenrisi. Classification (NCBI taxonomy): domain Eukaryota; kingdom Metazoa; phylum Annelida; class Polychaeta; order Sabellida; family Siboglinidae; genus Osedax; species Osedax fenrisi. The sequence continues at coordinate 72,642,132 of OZ025240.1, read as the reverse complement.
GTCACGTGTAGCATTGTATAACAATACATAATAATCACGTGACAGGTGGCGGAGTATCGAGGTGGTAATGGCGATGGTATCGAGGTAGAGATCGCATAACACACCCGCACACATTATACAATAGTATATAACAATATATTATGGTATACTTATATTCATGTATATATATATATGTGTGTACATACTGCATTATTATTAATTGTTATATGAAAGTGTGATACATTTAACAATAGATGTATTAGCAATTAGCGATCACAATATAGAGATATTACTCATACTTCAATAGAGATAAAAGATTGTATTATCTGCGTCATACGTCACTTTAGGTTAATACTGCCTATAACTTAGTGGTGGTATTAGTATGACCACTATGCTGACCACTACTACAGGTCAATATTAGTGATGGGATCGAGCCAAGTAATTTTCGAGCGGTTTCGAGTAATTAAAATTTCCTAATTACGATTCCGAGTAGGTTTCGAGTAATATCGAGTCGGTTCCGAGTAGGTTTTGAGTAATTGCTATTAATTTCGAGTATGTTTCGAGTAATTCAGATTTAAATTTAAAAATGAAACTATATTAATATATTAAATATATGCCGAATTTAAAAATGTATTATTATCGAAATACATATATTGAAACTGAAACCGTTTCGAAACCATTATCTTTGAAACTGAAACCGTTTCAAAACCCTTTTTTTAAATGAAACCTTTTCGAAACCTTAACAATTGGTTTCATTCCCATCACTAGTCATTACTACTTATACCACATAACTGACAACATAACTGACCACTATACTGACCACTACAATGACCGCTACTATTGACCAATATGTCTGCCACCATTACTACCACTACACTAATAACTACCATTGACCAGTACTATTATTGACCACAGCTACGACTGACCACTATTGCAATAGTTTTATGTAATTATCGAGCGACTAGTTATTGTGGTTTCTTTGTTATGCGTCATCCGAGAATTACATAACACATTGATTATTCGTAACACCATTCTCGTACACGTCTACAACGAATGCTGCTTATATCGACATTCTCGGGAAGGCGGGTGTCAGAGTTACCTCTGCGTATCAGTGAGTATGGGCGTGGCTAAATATAAACACATATATTTTATTAATATATAATTCAAATTATGTTATATTCTAGAAATGTACAAATTATTTAGATTACAATGTAGAAACCTTATCGTTTAGAATTATACTCTGCATTTCATCATATACATATTATTAGTATATAAATTCTAGTTTTTGGAATCAATATAATGAAAATATATCATTTTTAGTCTGGGGTCTATGGCTCAGTGGGACAACCAAAAGCTAGTAAACCAGAGTCCCGGGCTCGATTCCAGTCATTTCTTGTTTTTCTCTTGTGTTTATCAAGAACTTCTAAACGATAAATAAAAATATAAGAAAAAAAGGCTACTATTTGTATTGTATTGTCCGGGGCCCTCGCAGTTATTTATAACATGTATAAGTCTATGATTTCTTGTGGGGTCCATTTATATCTGCTATTTGTATTGTATTAAATATATATATTTTTGATTTAAATAAATAAATATTATGATTATTATTCGGGAACAGTAAGATTAATCTAAATATTGTTGTCGATATATTGTTATGACTAAGTAGGGTTAAATATATACGAATAAATCATTAAGTATATTACGTCTGTCAACCAGTTAATACCGACATCATTCTAATCTTGATATTACATTGTAATACATTCTATAGAATATTCTACAATAGTCTATAGACTAGATTGTATACAATATATATATATATATATATATATATATATATATATATATATTCGCGAAACTTTCGGTCATGTTGTCAATCTTCAAGTTGTGAATGTGATGCAATGGCAGTTAGCACTTATGCATATACGTTAGTAAAACAATACACATGTCCTTAGTAACACAGTAGATATTTCCTTAACACAATAACGATATGTCCTTAGTAACACAGTGAAGATGTCCTTAGTACTACAATGAAGATGTAGTTAGTACAACAATGTGTTCGACTGTGTGTATTGTAATAAAAGTGTATCCACTCTATAGAGCTAGCTATAGATTTCCAAGCGTTCTGATAATGTTGTACGCAACTCTGCAAGTTTAGCAGAGGATATGCTTGTCATCTATAAGCTCCGACTTGACTGGGTTCCTACAGTACACCCTAAGGGTGCCCTATAGTATATACACCCTACAGTACACCCTATACTATATATTTAGTGATTCTTCACGGTTTACATTACATGTATAGGCGTTAGTATGAAACCGACTCGATCACTAGCACTATTAAAATGGTAAGAGTAGATTTTGCTAAGCAGATACGTACGTACAATGCATGTTCAGGTGCACGTGTACTTGTCATATTGCACACATGTGTGAAGTCAGTGTACGTTGCTGCTACCCATGGTCGAATGTTAACACATGTACGATGTTCGTCGTAGGTCGTCACCACACTTTATAATGTTCAACTCTCCTGCAGGGTATACGACGTACAGTGTACGACGTACAGTTTACACTATACAATGTACAGTGTACACTATACACTGTGTACAGTGTCGTACAGTGTACGTTAAATGACGATATGTAATTTGATTACAATTAAATTACTATAAAATAAATCGATTATTCTATGCCAAAGATATATTAACTCGATGTATTAGTACATAATATGTACAGAACACATACAGTGTATATTACACACACATATATACTATACTTGTTATGTAAGCAAGTTAGGTATGCATGTGTTACATATATATTGTTATGAACATAGACTTTGGTTTAATAAAATGTGCAGTACAATATCGATATTGTATTGGAGATGTCATGAAAGTTGATATACGCGGTTTTCTGTATGTATGCAATAACAAATATGTAAATATTAAATATGCATTACATTTGATATCTTGGTATTAGAGTATGTGATGTTTTCATAATATATATACAAGTGTACTATAGACCAGATTATATAGGATCGGGAAATAGAGCTAGAGAGAAAATTCTCTCTAGCTCTATGGATCGGGGCTATAGTACAGTTAAGTGAGTGTATTTTTACTCAGTTTAATAATAAAAGTATCAAATATATACAATACGGCAATTCAAATCTTCATTTACATGTAAACGTAATACATCGTATAGGACATTTCACACTTTTAGAATAAACTTCATAATTCGATAATATTATTGACTATATTTCTAATGCAACTAATATATAAGAGATGATATATATATTGATACTTATATATATATATATATATATATATATATATATATAAATATATACAAATAGGCACTATAGTGCCTATAATATACTATATAAATTAGATACTATATTATAGGTTCCTATATATAGGTATTACCAGGTACCAACTACATGGTACATGCTATAGTCTACATGATGTATACTACACTACCTATGTATTAAGGAACGTCGTGTGACTCATGTATGCACATATTTAATGCGCATGCGCGGACATTAAGCTGTACAATGATGAGTCATATCACTCGTATCACTTTGAAGATGTTCAGTTAATAACATATCAGTTAATATTACAGATATATCTGTATACAGTATGGATAGAGCATCTTCAGTTATGTTCCGAATAGTCAAGTATTACATAATCGAAAGCCTACCGTTATTATGATATTGTTCATAAATGATAGATAAATCAGCTATATATATATTTATTAATATTTTCTTCGTAACTTTTATCGCATCTATAACTTTGCCCATTAAACATTAGCCTCGGCGATGTAAAGCAGCTGATGTTTATTTACTATAACCCCTGTTTGTAAATATCTAGCCCTTACGATATAATCTGTTATTTGTTTACGGAGATCTTATAGATACTATCGTGGTGCCTAAGTATACATTTGTTCCCTATTGGTGACGTAACTAATGGTTACCAATAATAGTAAAATATCTAGGGTAACTAAGTGAATATATTTAAAGTAATACCTATAACAAGTAGACTGTTAATATTTTTAAACATTGCAATATCATTGAATAATTTATTGATAAAACAATCAGAAATGCAGTTAATTGTTCTGTCTGTAGATAAATGTTCACTTGCTAATGATACATTTTCAAGTTTCCATCAATTTAATATAAATTGTGTAGCATAAATATAATAATGATAATTAAATCATTCTTTTATAATAAATATAATTAAAAATATCAACATTAATTACATATTTCTTTACAAACTTGAAGGTTATTAATGAATAACCCTGAACTAGTTAGTTATTGAAATAATCCGGGTTTCGACAAGTGCTGTTAGTGCCAGGGATATAGCAAGTATATAATATAGTACATCTTTAATATTGGAGAATATTTATTATCTGTATTGTTCAGCTATCGGACATCTAATGACAGGTGACCATTATGATGATACACCCCTCTTACAATTATATAACCCTATTATTAGTATGTACATTATCGATTTGTTTATAATAATACATTATGTAATACATTATGTACAATTATATATATATATATATATATATATATATATGTGAAATATATGTAATATATATGAAATATAGATAATAGCTATGGACATATTGATAAGGACATACTGATGACCACGTGACCACTAATTATATCATTACGTAATCACCGTGTATTAACACACACACCGCTGTCTACACCTTCCTATCACCACCCCATCCCCCCCCCCATAACACACACACACATGCTATAGCGTGTATACAACATGCCCACATACACATGTGTGCACACGGCCCAAATACGTACGCAGGTACTGCTGATCGCTACCCCCAGCATGTCGCGCTATAATCTATATGTCTCCAGCATAGATTTGTATGGTTACCTAGATTGGTATTGCTATATCTCGCTGATTTAAAATTCTTCAACAGACATGGTGCCTCGATTTAGGTAACTTAAGATGGCCGACCATCACATGACACATGCATTTAATAATAAATATTCAAACAAATAATATTTATTTATAAATACGTTTGATTTTTTATATATACGCTTATAAAGTGAGTTAATTATATTATATATCAATTATATATCAATTATATCAAAATAAACATTTATATTTATTTATATTATATAAATTTATACCTCAATATAATTATAACATTTAATTTGATTAAATAAGACTTTATAAGTGATGGACGGTCATCTTAAGTTACCTAATATAGGCACCATGTATTGAAGAAAAATCACGTGACTACCAATCTAGGTAAACTATAAATATATGGTCTGCAGACACGACACGAGACATGTGCGACGCACTGTGCGCTCTCATGTGTGCGCTCTCGTGTGTGATATATAGCTTGTTTATATTACGTAATACCCCTACATATATTACGTAATATAAAATACGCATACGTAGTAATGCTTTATTCTCTTTAGAGATATCACACCGTGGTGTAGTTAATCCGTATTCATAATAATACTAGAGGCGATAATTAAAGAAGTATACTTCTTTAATTATTTTACTATAGTTACTACCCGAGCGACCCGATAACATTACTATAGTATCCATAGTACATTTCTATAGTACGATATATCACGTGACCTTGACGATAACTAGTCACGTGCGCGGTGCCACCTAGCGGCCGTTACGTGGCCCCACGTGACGCCCCTACCTGTCACTCACTCATCCCCACGTCTCGTGCAGGTGGAAGACAAGCACGGAGCTCTGTACTGGGCTATCCCTACGATGCCTCTCCCCCTGGCGATCATCTGCTGCATACTTAACATCGCCCTACCAGGTATAGGTTAGTACAATCACGTGTATTTATAAAGGTGCGCACACATACAATCTAGTGTGTGGTCGTAGGTCGTACACACCTTTAGCTGGTGGTGGTGGTGAGCTATATATAGCAGTACAGGTTATAGTGTATAAACTAAAACTTATTGTAGTATATATATATATATATATATAAATTATACCATAAAGCTTGTGGTGTATACATAGGCAGGATGTACACTTTACAGTGTACAATGTATACATTATATACAGTGTACACTGTACAATGTACAGTATACCGGTTCGTTCGAATCAATTGTAATCCTTCATATAAAATATAATACATATCTATATTTTAGTATAATATGTATTATCAATTTTTATAAAAAAATAGTTACCTTTGGTCATGAAGCATTTAAAGTTTGAAATATAAATTATTATTTTAAAATTTAATTTAAAATATCACATGTATAATAGTCATTCCACCATCTTATTATATTTGATGTTTACATTTAAAATAAAAATATTTAACATTATTTATGTATTTGTATTATATGTAATGAATTAATATAATATATACCATTATTTATATTTATTATTAATATAATATCTATATTTCATTTTTATATCTACAAATTACCAATATTAATGTCTCCTAAAACTCGAGAAAATACACCATTTTACAAAGTATTCATTTCAAAATAATTCAAAAAAATAATTAATTTTTTTAAATTAATATATATAATTATACTTTACATAAATTTGAGTGATCATATTGTATTGCATTTTGGATATAAGTTAGATATAAATGTCCTTTATACAAATACAATTAAACAAATTAAAAAATATGTACAGTATTCAGTGTACATACTGCCTATGTATACACCACAAGCTGTATGGTATAATGTATATATACTTTGTAGTGTACTTTTACACTGTACATTGTACACTGTACAATGTAAAGTGTACATTATACAGTATACATTGTATACGCAGTTGTAACACTAGATCACGCGACTATAGAGAGGTATATAGGCTATATATAGGCTATCGGCAATCAGTTCACATCAGTAACGTAACCGATGTATGTACAGTGTATATACATTGTACAATGTTTACTATACGATGTATATAGTGTAACCAATTGATGTTCTAACTGTATGTATAACTGTGTGTATGTTAACTGCACACTATAGATGTACAGCTATAGTATAGCGATATGTAGCGCAGTAGCATGTGTGTATACGGGTACCTATATCATAGTGAGGTATGTGTGTGTGACCCTTGTTTACATTGATGCCAGCTACTAGGAATTCTATTACATGTTAATCATTATGTCTATAAGTGATCGGCTCTCGTTAAGACTATGGATGCCTTGACATGAGAGCGGCTTCGAAGGGAAATTAGAGCCATATGGTTATAACCTATATATAAGTGAAAACTTCAGCAAAGTTCCTGGATGGGATGAAAAGACTCGATCAGAATAAAAAATAACAATAAATAATAACAATATATATATATAATGTATAATATATAACTTTCTGTATTACTCAGCTAGAGCTAAGGCTTCGGATAAGCCCCCAGTACATCATATAGGATTCGGTGAATACGACATAATATAATAACGTTCTTCAAATCTTATTTAGAAGTGATCTTGTACTAGTGTGTATATCTAAACAATCGGCTCTCGTTAAAATAGTGGCGTATTAACACGAGAGCGACTTCGAACATTAGAGACATATGGTTATAAGTGAAAACTTCATCTAGGTCCCGGATGTACCCAGGGCATGGAATTACTCCACAATATAATAATAAATAACAATAAATAACAACAAATAACAATAAATAACAACAAATAACAATAAATAACAACAAATAACAATACATAACAACAAATAACTAACATATAAATATGCGCTCGATTATGTAAATATTGCATGTGTATATAGGGAAATGATTCAGTAGGAACATCAAGGTTGTGTATCGTGTGATATGTATAGGTATGTGCATACGCATGTGTAAGCGTATGTATGTAGTATATAGTATGTAGTATACTACCGTAGTATGTATGTATACATACCTTGTTCATTAAGTTATGTAACCGACTTCAAAGGACTATGATCTATATATATATATATATATATATATATATAACATATGTACACTATACATCTCAATATGTAGGCCTGCAATGTAGCCGGCATCTAGGCATATCATATAATAGCATAAACGTATATATATATATATATACGTATGCGGCTTTCACTATGAATATTTTAATGGTATTGTTTAAAAACCTCAATATATAAAACAGTTCTCAATAGTGTACAAACAATGTACACATAATCTGCAACACAGTTGCTATTGATGAGTATATATAGTACCTATATAATAAATATAATGAGAACAAGAAACGATAACGAACGATAATACAAATATAATAGTAATGATTTAGATGAATATCGCATTCAGTGCTGCCTGTGTATACATACTATAGTAACAGTATTTGTAATATAGTTTTAAAGGTGGAGTAGTTTTGGATATTCCATATATTGATTTGGATGTAATTCCAATTTATAGGGGACATATATTTGAAATATCTACCTCCAAATCTTTTTTTGTTATAGATATATATATTTAGTCGAATGTCTCTAATAGACCTATAGGTCTTATAAGAGAGTGAAGAGGGTAAATATGATCTAAGAGGTTTTAAAGGTAAATTGGTTGCGATTTAAATTATTATTACTTAAGTTGGTGCGTAAGTAATAATAATTTAATAGTAATATAATTTATGAGTGAGGTATAGAAGTTTAAATAAGCAACAATTTTTCTTATCCATTTAAGTGAGGAAATAAGTGAAGAGATCGAGGTAGTATAATCAGAATAAGATAAGTTAAAAGGAAGTCTAGTAGAAGCAATAATCACACGATTAATGTTAGTTATTAGTATATACGGTAAGCTATCAGAGAAGAGAATTGCAGTAGTCCAGACGAGAAAAAATATGAGAGTTAATAATAATAGAACTTTCTAATAGAACGAATTTTATATATATGTAAATTAGATAATTGACATATATTATATATATATGCACAATACAATTATGATTAGTGTCAACAATAAAGCCGATATTTTTAATGAAAGGTTGAATTAAAGAATTATTTATAGACAGAGTAGGAAATGTGTATATAGAATAAGAAATATGTATTGTTCAGTCTTAGTTTCATTTAACAGAAGAATATTTGAAAGTAGATAACATTTAATATGACTAATGCACTTCGAAATATATGGATTAGAATTATGAATGGAGTTAATAGGTAGTTTTATATAGCTGAATATCATCAGCATAAATATGATAAGATATATCAGAAAAAGATTGAATTAGTTTAGATAGTGGAAGAATATATAAAGTAAAAAGTAAAGGACCAAGCAACGAACACTGAAATACTCGACAAGTAATGGGTATAGGTGGAGAGAGCGATTCACCAATATGTACAGAGGAAGTACGATTAGAAATATAAGATTTTAACCAAAGTAGGGGAATATCAGATATACTTAAAGCATATGTATATGTGGGTATTGCTATATATATATATACAAAAACATACACAAACATACACAAACATACACAAACATACACAAACATACACAAACATACACAAACATACACACACACAGGTGACGGTAATGCCAGTAGTAATAACTATAACAGTGTATATAGCGTATATTGGTATACTATGCATGGTAGTTATATTACATCATTAGACATCATCAGACATAGTGTTGCGTAATAATTGAGATAAACACCCTATTGCGTAATAACCGCTCGCGTAACACCTATAGGTGGTCGCGTAACACCTATAGTATACTACCGAGTACGAATTGCGTAATGAAACATACGATTACGGGTTATATCGTAATAAAATTGAGAACTGTGATATAGTGTGTGATGTGTGATATAGTGTGTGATGTGTGATATAGTGTGTGCGTTCATTAATGTTACGTCATCATATGTAATCATAGACTCCGTAATAAATCGCACTATACTGTGTACACTGTACATTGCAGTATAATAAAGTACACTACAGTATATATACCCTATAGTGATAATATAGTTTATATAGTTACACTTGTACATTATATATTGTACATGTATACTTTACACTGTACACATTGTACGGTGTATATTGTAGATTGTGGAATGTGTACACTGTGTAATAAGGTGCGTTTCAATTATATCAAAATAAACATTTATATATATTTATATTATATATTGTTACTGTAATATAATTGCAACATTTAATTTAATTAAATAATACTTTAAATACTTCACATATATGTGATGATCGGCCATCTTAAGATACCTAAATCGAGACACCATGTATGTTAAATAAAAATCTCGTGACTACTAATCTAGGTAAATTATAAATATGCTTACAACACACAACATTAGTAATGATTCATTACAAACCTTACCTCTATACTAATGTTATAAGCCTAACATCAACAATTACCAGTCAATTCTGAAGAAAATTAACGATATGTCAATATTATATAACAAATATCTATTTGCATCCGAGCTGTTGATTTCTTAATAAACAACATATATATATATATATATATATATATATATATATATATATATTTATGTATGTCATATGAAAATCCTTGTACACGTATGACATACTTATGTATGATGACAATATATGTGCAAATATACGCATATGTGTGTATTCGCATATGTGTATGTAAGTATGCATTTATGTATGTAAGTGTGCATGTTTATGTTGTGTATAAATATCTCATACAACCATAGCTAACTGTAATAGGATCATTCTAATTATAATTTTATTAATCACATATATATATACATATATATATTCTAGAACATTCTATGGAATTCTATATAAAATTCTATAAATAGATTACATTGTTACGCAATGTTAGTATTACGTCACTTCAGTTCGCATCGCGTGACATACGTGTATGCGTTAGATTATAATGAGGTATGTGTCCTACTCACAGACTTTGAGGGGACCCCCCTCAAAGTCTGTGGTCCTACTGGATAGACTCTGCGTGTAGTGTATATGTATATACCAAAGATGTTATAAATCAAAGATATAACGCTCCTTATTTACTCTCTATATTTCCTAAAAGTGAACCTACGTAGATGACGCTATTCATGTTTTACGAACATTATCGAATTACGAGATTTCGCATAATAAGTATATCTTTGATTAGATAACTCCTTTATATTGTATACAGTATATTACTATATATAGCCTTAGATCTAAGTGTAGTGACGTCTTCAGATTGTTAATTCAACATACATGTCAGTGGTTATGAAGCGAGTACGTCAATAACGTGAATGCACTGTGTGAACATGTGTGCGAACACACCTATACACACATGTGTGCGCACACCTGTGCTAAGCTACCTCTGGCGATAATAGTTGCTCCTTACATTTCAATATTCCGCGAAAGTTTTTATTATAACTATTTGTTAACATAATTATATGGCTACAATTATATTTATTTCTTTAGATAATTTTTTTTAATATTATTTAAGTATTTACTTTTATTATTATTATTATTATTATAATTATTATTATTGACGGTGTAAATACGCAAGAGAATACATTCGAACCTATGTCACCGCTTACGTTAATGTTAACTAACGCTGATTACGGTTCGCACTACTAGCGCCACACGACGGTGGGTGTGAAGCCGACAATAGATTATCACGTGATCGATATCACTGCGCATGCGCCGCGTATCTATTACGTAAGGCGGTGCTGCGGTGTGCGTGTGTGCGTGTGCGTGGTGGCTAAAGCGTACCGCACATCAGATTATCATTGAGCACGCACCGCTATTTATTGATTGTCCGCCATTATTTATAGTTGTGTTAGGTGTAGGCTCGTCGAGTACACGCATACTGTGCGTCGCACAGTGTCCGTCGCACAGTGTGATTCGCACACACACACTCGTACACATATTCACACTGTGCGCACACACACACACAAATACCCATACATACATATATTTAAATATATTGTAATATTAATTAAGGGTAAATAACACTCTAAGAAGGAAGGTTGTAATATATCACACAGTATATATCATAAAGAAACAGCTTTGTATATTTATAGAATAAGAGGATAATATAAGTGTATATATATATATATATTATTTCGGCGGGATGATGATATGCTGACCACGTGCTTTTAATCAATAACACACCTACACACGCACAATGCGCCGCATACACATACACACACATACACACAGCACAACACCTCGTACACAATACAGTAACATCACGCGGATACACAGCAACCCGCAGCTACCTACTAGGGAATACCTTACTTAAGTGGCTATATATCTTATAGTATCATATAATAAGCTACCTTGTATCGTGCTAAATACGCCCACTTTAACGCCCCTTTTCTCACCTTATGCCGTACGGCTTGATCCAAGCGATCTCACTCTCTATCTTCCAATGCAAACTTATCAAATATGTAAACAAATCAAATAAATGTAAACAAACAACATGTTGGGATATAGAAAAATTAAATTTAAAAATATTAAAATTTATATATTTCTTTAAATACATAAATACATAATTACTACTTAAGTTATATTTATTAATTTAATAGTTTTAAATAATATAAAAAATATTAAACTATTATTTAATACATAAATCCCTATACTTATATTTAAACCTATATTTTGAAAAGAGAATACGGGCGGGTGGCACAAATTAAATATCTATAAATAGCAAACTTCACTAGTTGCGCGCATGGCGTGCGTTACGCAAATTTATTATACGCTCTAGTGCACACGAAAATAAAATCTAAATGAAAACATGTATATATGGAATGATAACTTTATAAAAATATACGTATACACTATTCGTTTTAATTGATTAATTCATATTTTCAGATTGATATTTTTGGGTTGTTTGATTTAGTTTTATTCTTAAGTTTTTTGTAGCTGCTTTATATCCCGAAGTGAGCCTATACAAAGTAATTATTAACTACGAATAATTTATTAGCGCGACGCACGCCTTGATAGATACGCATGAACTTTGTTATTTATAGTTATTTAATTTGTGCCTACTGTCCGTACTACACTTTTGAAATATGAAATGTAATTTAAAAAAATATTTATTAAATTATTTAAGTATATATAGTTGAATATCAGGTTATATAACCTTTTTATAATATATTTTTATATACAATAAATAGTTAGTTATATTATAATTAATATGTAATAATTTATTATAATATATATGTAATAATAAACATTTTTTGATATAGTTTATAAATGTTTTAATTTTAATAATTTTCTTGATTTTCTAATTCCATATTTGACGATTTTTACAGTTTCTAAATTTTCAACTGATAATGTTGATTTTAGACAGTTTTTAATAAAAAATAATACAACTTTCCTAGTAACTACACATATATCAGAATATATAAAATGTACATCATTAATATTCAAAATATATAAAAAGGTATTACATATGTTTTCTTTATGAACGATATGTTTTATATACAAGTTAAATAAATTATACAATTTTTTTATATAATTATTAAATACTATAGTTGGTTGAATACGATTCATACTATTTTTTGACATATCCATACTTAATATATACTTTAGGCGCTTAGTTCGCAGATATACACGGCAGTATCACGACCCGAAACTTAGTTCGCAGATATACACGGCAGTATCACGACCCGAAACTTAGTTCGCAGATATACACGGCAGTATCATGACCCGACACTTTAGGCGCTTAGTTCGCAGATATACACGGCAGTATCACGACCCGACACTTTAGGCGTTTAGTTCGCAGATATACACGGCAGTATCACGACCCGACACTTAGTTCGCAGATATACACGGCAGTATCATGACCCGACACTTTAGGCGAATAGTTCGCAGATATACACACCAGTATCACGACCCGAAACTTAGTTCGCAGATATACACGGCAGTATCACGACCCGAAACTTAGTTCGCAGATATACACTGCAGTATCATGACCCGACACTTAGTTCGCAGATATATACGGCAGTATCATGACCCGACACTTTAGGCGCTTAGTTCGCAGATATACACGGCAGTATCACGACCCGAAACTTAGTTCGCAGATATACACGGCAGTATCACGACCCGAAACTTAGTTCGCAGATATACACGGCAGTATCACGACCCGAAACTTAGTTCGCAGATATACACGGCAGTATCATGACCCGACACTTTAGGCGCTTAGTTCGCAGATATACACGGCAGTATCACGACCTGAAACTTAGTTCGCAGATATACACGGCAGTATCACGACCCGAAACTTAGTTCGCAGATATACACGGCAGTACCGCGACCCGAACTTTAGTTCGCAGATATACACGGCAGTATCACAACCCGAAACTTAGTTCGCAGATATATATACACGGCAGTATCACAATAGAATACTTATTTTTTAATAGATATATTACATATCTATAATATAAATATATAATTATATATTGTATTTATATATATATGTATTTATGTAATGTATATATTTATTTATAAAATCACTATTTAATATAATATTTGTATATCTATATAATTAGATATCACAATATAAAATATTATATAGTATTTGTATTTTGAATTTAATTCTGTCATTAAAAAAATACAAATAATAGGATGCTATATTACGTATCAGAAAACCGGCACGTATATATATTTGAGGATTACTATTTATTGGTTAATAATGTGCTTAGTACACTATTTTTATTTTATTTAATAAAATCATTTTTTAAATGTGCATACTTTGACACGCGATGTATGCGCGCCGATGTCATAAGGTATAGCGCGCCGGTTTCCACTGTATTCTCATATTATATATTCAGCGATTTTATAACTATTTTATAATTGTTAATGATTATTAATACTTTACATTTTCGAAATAAGAGTATATAATACATTATAAAATATTTACATATGCTATGCATACCTCATAGAGTTACGATTATAAAATAGTCTCTATAATACATAATTAATTATAAAAAAAATTCCAAATAATAATTTTTTCATATTTATTAACATATTGTTCATCATCTAGTGGAAATCTATGGTAGGGAAAGGTATCATTTATTGAATAGTTGTCACAATTCATAATTGCACATTTGAATCCCGCTTTGATTGAGTTTGAAGACATTTTCGTGAAATTTTATGAAAAATATAGTTACTATGGATTACAATCTATAGATCCCGTAATGGAGTCACTGGGATTTTGTTGTTTACATCCATCACTTTTACATATTCGGAAAATCACGAGAGTGAGACCGCTTGGGGCTTGATGTGGTACTAGATCGTAACTCTCCGACCTGTGTTATGAGACCGGTTTACGTGACATATTGATGCATCACGTGACATACTGACAATTCCAAGTCACGTGACATACTGATACGTATAGCTACATACATGTCACGTGGAATATTAACACACATGACCGCCACTTGGGAATTGTATTAAGGTATAACCATTAAGTCATAAATTCCAAATACTAAATTAAAGAACAGAAATATCAAGTTATTAATATTATTTACCTATTTGAATAATTACATATTCTTGTGTGTATATTATTCTGTGTATATACATTACCTCATATATATTATGCAGTATATTACGTCATATCAATCTAGTAGGTATATGTCTACGACTCGCATGGAAATAATAATAAGTGTACAATACTAATAAATAACTTTAGTATAACTATAGTATAACTATACTATATATATATATATATATATATAGTATACTATAGTATCACTATGATATAGGGTATACCATATATGGTTGTATACATACTATAGGTAGTGGCTGAGTATACACTTTTTGATATTATAGAATTTTGTTGGTTTTAAATCGTTTTTAAATCTTAGTATGTTATGTTACATTTGCTATAATACATTTAAGATATAAGTAACAATGAGATAATAACGCATACCATAATTGCAGATGTTTTCAGTTGACTGGGGGTATGTCCCCCCACTTTAAAATCTAGGGGGACCTCCTATTTATTAGGCCCATCCCCTTTTACCATAACATTTATTTGTATTAGTTGATCCTCCCTACATACAAAATAATGTCAGTGTCCTTATGCATGATATATTAACATTATGTTCATGTGGTTACATTATCTAGTGACAATAAATATATATCTCTATGACAAATATTCATTTTAATCACTTCATGAAACTAAATGTTATACTAGTATAATGAACTACATCAGTAGGTCTTAGCCTACTAACACTATTGCGCAATACCACCAGTACTAATTACACATATATATTTATAGACATGACGTCACCGTACGATATCGATAATTACGTATGTGTCTGTGTGTGTGTGTAATTAGGTTAATTATAATCAGTAGACGCCATCACTACCGTTAGATGTCGCTACAATACATAACTATGACGTAATGATAGCTGTGGTTACCTCACCATCACAGTTATTACGTCATTCTTATTGATGATTTCAAATAAAAAAATATCCGATACATATAAAATAATAATTTGATACCGTGTTTTTTCTTGTAATCGTATCTTATTATCGCGAATATCTATAAATAGATAAGTGACGTCATTGTTACTGAATAGTAATCAATGATTACTAATCATTAAACATTATCAGGTAATCAATTATTAACACATATTTATATATGATTATGTATATATATCCATGTATACATGTAAATGTAGTAGATTATTGATGTGTGTTGATATGTGTGGGTGTGTGCGTATGTGTATGCTATTATATATATATATATATATATATATATATATATATATATATCGATATATTTAAAAACTTCCGGTGTTCTATAGAAATGTATAATTATATATAGAGACTGTGATTATTTAGTATTGCTTATTGATTATCATAATTATATCCAAATTAATGTTACATTATAGTAAATAATATATATATATATATATATATATATATATATATATAAACTATTATAGTTTTACATATGACATTTTAATTTCAACATTATAATGTTCAACCATATATGGTAATTACTTTTGGGATGTAATTGATAAAAACATACACGTGTATACACGATATATACACACACATATCCACATTCACACACACCCACTCATAGGGTATATACATAGATTTTTATTTTACATAGATCGGTATTGCTATATCTCGTCAATGTAAAATTATTCAACAGACATGCATGTCTGTTACTACCATGGTACATCGATTTAGGAAAATTAAGATGGCCACATGCATATGACCAATGCATTTAACAAATATTCAAACAAATAATATTTATTTTGAAATACATTTGAATTCTTTTCTATATATATATATATATATATATATATATATATATATATGGATATATTCAAACAAATAATATTGATTTCTATATATATTCAAACAAATAATATTAATTTTTAAATACATTTGATTTCTTTTATATATATATATATATATATATATATATATATTCAAACATATAATATTGATTTTTAAATATATTTGATTTCTTTTATATATATATCAGCTTATAAGGTGCATTTCAATTATATCAAAATAAACATTTATATTTATTGAAATTATATATTAATAGTAAAATATAATTGCAACATTAATTTGATTAAATAATACTTTATAAGTGATGGTCGGCCATCTTAAGTTTCCTAAATCGAGGCATCATGTATGTTGAAGAAAAATCACATGACTACCAATCTAGGTAAATTATAAATCTATGGGTATTATAATATATTATCTATGGTGTACGCCTTACACATATATATATTAGAATTAGCTCTTATGGGAGAATTATTACCCAATTCTAATGTCTATGCATCACAGATTTTACGAATCCTTAGACAAATATTTGA
The DNA here is from genome assembly GCA_964019155.1 of Osedax fenrisi. Taxonomy (NCBI): domain Eukaryota; kingdom Metazoa; phylum Annelida; class Polychaeta; order Sabellida; family Siboglinidae; genus Osedax; species Osedax fenrisi. Next base: position 72,624,462 of record OZ025240.1, on the reverse strand, counting down.
TCTTAATACATGTATGTATATATTTATACATGCTGCGTGCATATAACCAAGTTTATACGTATAATATATATATATATATATATATATATATATAATTATATATCTTAAGATATATAATGATATAATGTAATGAATACAAGCAGCACACGTGATACCGTATACCCGAAGCCTGAAGGCAATACTTACTAAGTACATGTGTACTTGTATACGCATGCGCCGCACGGCGCGCAATATACAAAGTGTGTATGTGTGTGTGTGAATCCACAAACATATATATATATATATTGTTATTCATATAATGTATGTTTGTGTTTAAATTATATTACAAATAATAATGAAAAATACACGTTTTTTATAAATCTGTTAATAATTAGTTTGATATTAGGTTGATATTACCCTAAGACACCCTTAGTGTATGAATACCATGGTGCAGCACATAACTTCTATAACAACGTAAGATGTATACATCGTATACGACGTACGCTTGTATAAGAATAGTATTATATAATCATAGTATTACAATACATACTATGAATATAGTTAATATGTTAAATGAACATCGATAATTACATTATTAATGAAGGCAGATTAATATAGGACATATTATAATACAAACTTAACAAGCAAATATTACGTATATATACACATATAGGTCCTGCAGTATACTTTATGTATACTTTATGTATACATATATAGGTTACTTGTTTGTGTATGATTCCATTATGTATTCAAACAATCGATGACATAGTCGTATACGCTATAGCGTATACATCTACATATGTGTATGCCCATACTGCAGTATTTCATGCGTGTACGAGAATGTTAACGATATCTATAGCGAGGTACATTATTGTACATAAATCTAGTGCTGCTATATTATGTGCACATTATGTCGACATTTAATTGCTTTTTGACGATATATCGGTCACATAAAAACAGAGTTTATGCATATATATATGTTATAGCAAACATGTATACATGAGCACATAATCACAAACACAAACACACACACACACACACTTCGATAAATGTATTTAATAGTTTTTATATATATACTTTTATATAGACTTTTATATATATAAACATACACACACATATATATGATATTATATAATATTAATTAATAATAATAATAGTAATACTAGACGGCATATAACAATAGTGACAGATATAACAATGTACATATATATATATATATTCATACATTACACATGTAATTAGTTCTTTATAATATGATAGTGTATATGAATTATTATTGGAGTATATAATAGATTAGTATATTATGTTATAGAATATTAATAATACTAATAATACTAATAATACTAATAATAATAATAATAATAATAATAATAATAATAATAATAATAATAATAATAATAATAATAATAATAATAATAATAATAATAATAATAATAATAATAATAATAATAATAATAATAATAATAATAATAATAATAATAATAATAATAATAATAATAATAATAATAATAATAATAATAATAATAATAATAATAATAATAATAATAATAATAATAATAATAATAATAATAATAATAATAATAATAATAATAATAATAATAATAATAATAATAATAATAATAATAATAATAATAATAATAATAATAATAATAATAATAATAATAATAATAATAATAATAATAATAATAATAATAATAATAATAATAATAATAACAATAATAATAATAACAATAATAATAACAATAATAATAATAATAATAATAATAATAATAATAATAATAATAATAATAATAATAATAATAATAATAATAATAATAATAATAATAATAATAATAATAATAATAATAATAATAATAATAATAATAATAATAATAATAATAATAATAAATAAGTATCTGATAATTTATACATTTATAAAACTGGATTAAACCCCTAGGAATATATTAATATAATCACTGTGATCTTAATAATCAATACAAAGCTGACACCCTGCAGTATTTAGCATATTGAACTATTAACGGGCTTAACTTCTAATTAAATAAATAATGTTTATAATAAGCAAACAAATAGTGTAGAGATTTTACACTAAATATATATATATATTAATTAATTAATTAAATCAGTTTATATATAGTCTATAGACAAAGTATGAGGAGGATCAGTGAAAGCGATAAGGTACTTTATTAATTCTATATCTCCTAACAGTATACATCTATTATAATAGATAGGATGATATGTACTTACTGTTAGGAGATATATATATATATATATATATATATAGTCTTTATACATTTGATAGTAACTATATCATTGGTGCGGCCCTACAAAAGTAACTGCGCATGTGAAATACAACTTTGTAATGTAAAGTATAGGTGACGACCGCCTCTAAACATAATTCTACTTTTGTGGAACATCACCAATATAATAGTATATTTATTTATGCTAAATTCATTTTAATTTTAAATTAAAAACAATAACAAATTGTATTGGTTGATAACCTATATATTTAATAACCTATCATATATGATATAGTATACTATTCCGAACAATACATATTGGCACCAAATAATCTTGCAGGGGTATCACTGCAAATTGATAGACAACTACTTTCTAGCAATACCTTGATGACATCATTTCCGGCAACTTTCCGGAAATATTGTAACTTTAAAATGATTTTCTATCTAGTTAAATACAATTGAAGCGGGAAACCCCTTTACTTTCCGGAAATCTGCCTGAAATATAATAGATTTATAGGTGGTACACATTACAAATTGATAGAAAATGGTTTTAAAGTTACAATATTTCAAAGTTGAAATACTTGTAGTGGGGTTAAGAACCCATTTAAGAAAGAAAAAAAACTAAAACATTATTTGATTCACATGTTAGCATCCAAAGAAAAGTAATAAATATAATTAATAAATTGTTTGTAATTGTAATATAATATTTTTAAGATAATCTTAATATATATCTGTATATCTGTAGATAATTTATGATTATAATAATTTTAATTTTTAATGTTTTGTATAGTCATGTAATATAAAATATATAAAAACGTAAATTATTTATATGGAGCGAAAATAAATATATAAAATATAAAATAGTTTTGATAAATAGTGATTTTATAATTTATATATACGGTAAAAACAACAGAAAATATGCTATATTATTTGTAGCCATCTATGAAGAAAGAATATACCAATGTTATAATCAAAAACGAAACATAAAACAAACACAATTATTTTAATAAATATGTGTATTATATATATGTATATATATTTGTTTTACAAAAATAATGTAAAGTTTACTTATTACATTCTAAATATAGATGTGTTAAATTACCGGAACGGAATTCATTGTGGAGACTAACGACTTACAATAGTACATATTCTCATATCTTACTATATTACTATAGTACCAAGGTATATTTTATATATATATATAGTTGTATATTAGTATACTATATATAGTAACTATATAAAGTTGTATAATAGTATACAAATAGTAAATACTATTAAAGTCGTATTACCCGAGTTACAATCAATAATAGGCTCCTCCATTCACTACGTTTTTAATATCGATAATCGTTATGTTTGTAAACAAATCGTTGTAATACTTACTTAATTATACGTCTATATATGTTACTTATTTTAAATTTATTATTATTATAACCATAGTTACTTATTATAAAATATATATTCAAAAATATAAACAAAAACCTTAAAATTAATATAAATGTATTGGTCACACTAGGTGATAAACATGAATGCATGTAAATAAATAATAACTAAACAAACTCAAAATAAGAAAAATTACAATAACATATAACTTATCACTGTTAAAGGAACATATGTGTATTTTACTAATTTGTATACTATAAATCTATGGTTAAAGGGAATAGTATGGATTATAGCTTAGGGCTAAAAGATCATAGTATACTAATACAAATAATAGCATACAAATAATTGAATACCTAAATGAATGATGAATACACGAACCGGGCCATAGCCCGGTATATATACTACTGCTACTGCTGCTGTTGCTGCTGCTGCTTACAATAACTGTTGATGTTATTTATATAGTCGTTTATATAGATGTTTTATTGTTCATATGCAATAAGTGCATAAAGTATACACGCATATTATTAGTGAATGTCACATGTCCTTATGTAATGTCCTCCCTGTTCATAGATTTATAGTTTACCTATATTTGTAGTCACGTGGTTTTTCTTCAACATACATGGTGCCTCGGTGTAGGTCTCTAAAGATGGCTGGCCATCACATATAAATTATTATTTAATCAAATTAAATGTTGCAATTATATTGCAGTATCAATATATAATATAAATATTTATTTTGATATAAATGAAGCGCACTTTATAACGTATATAGAAAAAAAATCAAATGAATTTAAAAATAAATATTATTTGATTGCATATTTGTTATTAAATGCATGTGTAATGTGATGGTCGGCCATTTTAAGTTACCTAAATCGAGGCACCATGTATACATATATATATTTAATAATTTTACATTATCGAGATATAACAATACCGATTTATATGTAAAATACAAATGTATGTTATATGTATAATGACCACAACTCATGATCGGATAATTCGTAAATTTTAATTTACAAAATAAAGACGTAAATATTATTAGAATAATTATATTAATTATATTAATAATTATTCATTACATTTACTATTATAATCATTAATATATATATACAATTATTTTCAGAAATACATATTTAAGAATAATCAATCTATTCTCTGTCGGGTATATACTATATAGTATATAGTTTATACTGTATTACATAGTTAACAATATATATATATATATATATATATATATATATATATATTGTATTTTCTATAGTATATACTATATTGTATAAAGTATATATTCTATACTCTATAGTATGTATTCTATACCCTATAGAGTATATACTACATACAGGGTGGAGCCCGATGCATACTAGTAATACATCGGAATGCGCATCTACCATACGACGTAATACACGTGACAGTGTTCACGTAACATTCGCCTGCCTCTTATGATGTAATAGTAGGCGTGGCTGTAAAGCAAGCGATGTCTCTACACCCTCCTGTACAGCATATAGGATACAGCCCCATGGGACGTGTGATCCTCTCCCATTGTCTACATATAATCTACACACGTATATCGTATACGCATACATATATGTGTGTGTTTATGTGTAGGCATATGTAAGTATGTAGATATGTGGTTGGTATGGTTATGGGTATGGTGTAAGTGCTTATATATGTTTGTTTGAGGATATTCACATGTGAATATATATATATATATATAAATATATAAATATATATATATATATATATATATATATATATATATATTTATAAATATATACATATATATTCTCGTACTCCTCTTACTGAATATAATATATGATCTGCGAAGTTAAATGATCGAGTTATTTAGGAAAGAAAAGGATGTTAACCCGATGTAGTCGTGGCTGCTGCTTCTGCTGCTGATTCAAAGATAAATATAGGCGCGCCCATATCTCTGTGGAGGTGCGTTACTGATTGTTTAATACACCTGTAGATACATAATGCCAGCTGTACCATAGTTATATAATAGTTATATAATAGTTATATAACAGTTGTATAATAGTCATAGCATCAACTGCTAATGTAGGTGATGAAATTTAATATTACGAAAAAACTCTTACCAAAAACTATTATAACGACTTGCGAGCACTTAATATTTACTAATGTTTCCTATATAAGTATCACGTGCATGTTTAGTTGTGCACATAAATCTATTTTTAAATTCCTGGTATACATTATGCCTACCTCCTCACCGTGTAAACTATTATGTACTTGATATGGCGCATTTACTTTATTCACATATGTATATTAAATAGGTTACAAATATATACTATATAATGGAATGAAAGAATCCAATTACCGATCCATAAATGACTATTTGTAATAACTTATTCAATATTCATTATTTTTATTTGAAATGTTGTTATTAGGGTAATATTATGGCAATAAATAATATTGCTATTTTAAATTGTTGATATAATTGTATTGAAAAGAATAAATAGAGGGGTCGGTAATCGGGTACATGTGCGTAAAACTGACCCCTTCTCCAGTTACCGACCCCTAAAATACGCGTGCCTAACTGTGGTATTATATATGATATACTATAGTATACTATATAGTATAGTATATATTTTATACTATAGTATACAATTAAAATAGCATATATAACTAGATTTTTAAACACTGATCTATTTTTATTTGATATTATAAATCACATGGGGTCGGTATTATGGTCATGTATGGGTCGGTACTAGGACAATTATATAGTTTGCTATAATTAAGATGTATTGGTTAATAGTTATTAAAAATATAATAATTGTATAATATTTATGAAAATTAATTAATAATAGTATGCATAGAATTACGTTTTCTTTTAATTATTAAAATATTTACAATGATTTAAAAAAGTTATTATTCAAATATTTAAAAAATATTACATTTTATCAAATAACAATTATAGGATTGAATATTTTGATAACAAAATACGTATTCATATATACCGTTAAATTACTAACAGTTTGTGTATATATAATTTTTTGATATCTCTTATAGTTACTGAGATATGAGAGTGGGTCAGTATTAAGAGGGGGTCGGTAATTGGATACTTTCCCATATAGTATAGTTTATAATAATAATAATAATATATAGGTGAACTAACTGCATTTAGCACCTACAATATAGGACCTATATGTAACTTCAGTATAGTGTATACATTAATGGTGTTACAGATCTCCGCGTATCAAACATCGTTATATCTTCCTTTAAACGCCTTTAAATAATTTTAAACGCCAAATAAGTATCATATGTATAATTGTATATGCGCGTGAATACACACATAAGCAAAATTCCACGCACACACACACATGTATACATGCATATATGCACGTGTTCTAAGCAAGTATTGCATATATTGAATACAGCTTAGCATGTATAGCACGAGGCATATATATCATCGTGTTGATCAGCTGTGAAGTATACCCTATAGGGCAAGGTGCCCCTAGTCTATAGGGTAAGGTACCCCTAGTCTATAAGGTCCTAAAGAGTCCCTAGGGTATCTCGTGCACATGTCAAGATATGGAAACCCATTGATCCGTGCGTAAGCTATTTTGTGTTATGCACATAAATATACATACATTTAATACAAGAATTAATTATTAATTTTCTTATTTATGACATATTTATTATCCGAAAATATCATTTTACTACATTAATCATACTCTGTATTTCATTAATAATGTTATTATAGTTGTTTACATAGCTATCGCGTCATCCTTATGATGAGGATAATGAATTGTGCTAATAACGCATTTCTCTAAATCCACAGTACAGTAGCGTATACACTACAGTTACCCCTAAACCCTACCCCCACATCACCCCGCCCGACAATACCCGGACCCCGATATCGACTAAGAAGGAAACTTATTAGTTTTAGAATATTTACTAAATAGCAGGAAATTCAAATATTTTATGGTACATCATTTATATATATTTATATAAGTTATAAAAAGGGTTTCCAATTAAGTTAGTAATTATATTATGTATTAAAACAAGGTATTTAGGCCGGTGAATCATTGGTGACTCACTATTTGTTATATATTCACCGTGTAAACACCTCGGTATCAACATGTTGATTCACTATTTATTGTAATTCAGTCTACTTGTATTGTTGGTCTATCGAATGTATCAATATACTGAAAGTAACAACAACTCAGGTATATCATCATTATGTTGTGCTTCACTTTGATATCTCACCCGGATGTATCAACATGTTCGTGTTAATTACATATAAGAATTTTCAAATATTTCTGAATAGATTTTTGATTTTCGAATCCGTTGATCTCTCAAAATAATTTGTATTCACATATGAATATATTCATATATGAAATGTATTAATTACCGTAATAGTATGCAATAGTCATGTTATAAATAAATATTTAGTAATTTTGTAAATAAATATTGTAACTTATAAATATGACCTGTAGGTTATTTAAAAAGTTCATTTATTACAATTGTCATCTGATTGTTAATCAATGAAAACTGAGGTATATGCATGTATCAACATGTAGTGTGACATCTAGGATGTTGATACAAACGTATTTTGAATTGAATGAATGAATTATATTTATTTTACTTGTATAATATAAATTGATAATTAATACACATGGCATATGTATACAATATAATATAGTTATATAATGAGTAAAAAAGGAACCCTTTAATAGCATTATGCCTTCGAGAAAGGATTCCACATACAAATATATAAGAATTAAAGTACAAAAACAAAATAAATATGATAATAACATAACTATAATAATATATAATGAAATTAAATTACATAATGAATCAAATAGTTCCAATCTAACGTGCGGCAAACATCTACTCACAACATACACACATGGCATGCCCGAATGGCCTTTATCGGCTACATGTCTTGATATATTAGTCCAAAAGGATTTTATTGGTATATAATATTTTCTATCATAGAAAACCGTAATAAGGACGAATTAACGGTCATGTGTGCATGCTATGAATAGCGTTACATTTTACTATATATATATATATATATATATATATATATATTATTAAATACAATTCTTAGATAATCATAATAATCAATTACGATTCGCGATAACTACACTTATAAATATATATTATATATAATAGTATATAGTATATATATATATATATATAATATATATATGCACCAGCAGCTGCTGTATAGCTACTGCAGCTACTAGTATACTGTCCTATATGACGCGGGTTTAAGCCCCGTCCTGGCCATTAAAATAGGTCTTAAAATAATATTTAGAAGTGATATTATATAATTGTGTATAAATAAATGATCGACTCTCGTTAAAACCATAGATACCTTAACATGAGAGCGGCTTAGAAGGGACATTAGAGCAATAGGGTTATAAGTGAAAACTTCATCTTAGTTCCTTGATGGGATGAAAGGACTTCACCAAAATGACAATGACAAAAATAATATGGTATATATATATATATATATATATATGTGTGTGTGTGTGTGTGTGTGTGTGTGTGTGTATGTGTGTGTGTATAATAAAGTCAAGTTCGTTTATACTTTGTATTAATCAAAAACCTGTATAACAACACACATTAATATAATAATACTACCACTAATAATAGTAATAGTACCCATCCATTATATTCATGCGTACCAAGAGTAGGTCTATCTGTGTTCCTTATATAGTGATATAACGAAACAGACGATAACTACATTCCAATGTCACGCTCGGTTAATTGCATATCCCTATAGCCATTTCATTGTTTGTTTTTATTTGTGATGAATATTTATTATCATCTGTACATTTTGTATCGTTATTTTTCTATAGATATATCGATACCTAGAGCGTATATTACATTAATCGATATATCTACAACTGAGACTTTATAACATATATATATAAGATACCTATATTTAAATTTGTGAAATAATTTTTCCAATAATAAAAATTATATATATATAATAATAGTTGTTAATAACTACTGATTATTTATTGAAATCTCATATATATATATATATATATATTGAATACATTACAAATAGCGGATACAAATGTACCCCTCAAGATGTCATACATGTTATAAATAAATGCCAGGGGCCCGGACAATACAATGCAAATAGTCAAATTTGTTTTCTTGTTTTTTGATTTATCGTTTATTAAGTTTTTGATAAACACATGAGAAATATAATAACTTCCTGGAGTCGAACCCGGGACCTCTGGCTTACTAGCTTTTGGTTGTCCCGGGACACTGAGTGACCACTGAGACATGGATCCCATACTATATATATATATATATATATATATATATATAGTATAGGAACCTACCGGGTTATAGGTATTACCCCCTAACAATCGTGAAAACGTCCGATGTACACGCGTCTTTAATATGTCTTATTAACGTATATTTCACATAAAGTGATCACTCACATCTCCCACATCTGTGTGGGTAAGACGTATGTCCATTATTTGTATTCTAATTGTCAAGAATTGTAATACAAATATTCAAATAGTATTACTCAAAGAAGTAATACAAATTTCACATCGTTTTTTTATTTTTATTAATTAACATTAAATAATAATTCGCTTTTCTAAAATAATATAATATTAAACTCTATTGTGAACTATGTATGTATTATATAACTATAAACGTAAAGTGGAAGTATATGTATTTCTTAACATTAGTTATTATGTAATTATATAATACTCACGTTGAATTATTATGTGACGTTTTATATTCCGTACTTGCAAATATAATCATATATCTGTGAAATCCAATTATAGTAATACTAATTATTATGATGTCTTGTTTATGTATATTACATACATAATATATTGTAATATATAATGTATAATATAGCATATATTCGCAGTTATAAATATGACTGTATTACATTATATATCCAATTATAATACGAATAAAACAAAGACACACCCACCAACACACACACATACACACACATGCGCGCACACACACACGTACGACATACAATGTACGTCGTGCACGATCACATGTGATACTTGTTTATTAGTTACGTAGTCAATAGGGTAGTAAGTACATCTCTTTGTTATGTGGGTATTGTAAGTGTACTACACCGGGCTACCATGTCATATATATATATATATATATATACATAATCCATAGACATATATATATATATATATATATATATATATTGTTATTTGTATTGTTATTGATTGATATATTGTTATTAATATTGTTATTTTATTTATGTGGAGTCATTTCATGCCATCCAGAAACGAAGTTAAAACTTTCACTTATAACCTTATTATATATGGCGCTAATGTCCCTTCGAAGCCGCTCTCATGTTAAGGCATCCATGGTTTTAACAAGAGCCGATAAAGTGTATACACAATTATATAAGATAACTTAGGACATATGTTATTATTCCGGAAGGGGCTTGAACCAGCGTCCTACTGCTTGTGTGTCTGACTCCTTAGCCTACTGGGATACACTGCTTTATAAGTATAGTTTAACTAATATAGGTATAATTATAGGTATATTAATATATGTATACGGGTGTAAGTATATATATTTATTTATTTATTTATTTAAATCTGACATGAAATACAGAGGTCCATAGTATATGAATGAACATTAATAAAGAATAAACTAAACAAAACAATTAATCTAAGAAACGAAATTTAAAATACTATACAAATAATGAGTTATACCACATGGTAAACAGTGGCGATGGGAAACCAATATAATATTCATATAATTGAACAATTAGAGAATTTCAGGATAATTGTATTCGTTTGTATAGCGAATAATAAGACATACGTAATTTAACTGTTAAATTATTAACATACTCGTTAAGAAACATTAATGAAGCACTATTTCTAGGTCTGTAGTTCATAACGATACGATAAGCATTATTATAAGCTATATTAAGTTTAGCCATGCAATATCTATTTGGTATCCAAATGCTACTAAAGTATATATTAGAAACAAATGTTTTAAATATAATAATTTTTTTATCCTTAGAGAAATGATTAAAGTTATATGATATTGCATAGCTTTGTTTATATAATTGTTTAATATTACTATATATATATATATATATATATATATATAGTAATATATTACTATATATATATATATATATATATATATATATCAATAGCATCAGATAATTCCTCTGAAATCCTATGTCCAAGATATTTATATGATTTGACAACTTTTAGAAGTTTATTATCTATATATAATTTCACAGGATTATGATATGATTTATCAACATAAATTAGTAAAATAAATGATTTATTAATATTAAACGTTGTGTGGTTATGGTTAGCAAACTCTTCACAACAACTTATCAACAACTGCAAACCCCTTAGTGATGGTGAAAATAATTCTGTATCATCTGCATAACATATATTATTGATGATATTTCCATTTAAGCAATAACCTGAATGTATTTAATTTAATTTCTTAATCATAGGATTAGTATATAAATTAAATAACAATGGTGAGAGAATGCCACCTTGACGAACACCCCTAGAAACAGGAAATCTATCCGATGAATTATTACACCATTTAATATATATATATATATATTGATAATACTGTTATAGGTACAAGTTAAGTTGCCGTATTAAGGGGTATCCCACTACCATTATTTCCGGAATTAATATCCGGAAATGTTTTCTATAAAGTGGAATTCTAGAAAGTTGTAGTGGGATACCCCCTTTAAAGTTACTATATTTCCGGCAAGTTACCGGAAAGTAAAGGGATATCCCACTACAATTCAGTTAACATTCTATAAAATCACTTTCTAGCAATCATTTCCGGACATTATTTCCGGAAATACTGGTAGTGGTATACCCCCTTAGTTAACATGACCGATATATAATAAATTCTACTATCTTTGGCAGGAACCCTGATATCCGCCGTAGCCTCGTTCTTCGTGCAACCCACCAGACGTAACGGAAGTAAAAGTAGGGCTTTCTGTTTGAACATGATTTCCGGTCTACTTCAGATAGCTACCTTCATCATCATTATTGGCTGGATCTGGAGTATTCTATGGGCGATGACCTTCATACAGCTTTCAAGTTCGTAACCCTTAGCAACCCTAACATTATAAACTTAACTAGTGTAACTAAATATAATATGTAAAACTATAGTTTATGATATTTATTGTAGCAGTGAAAGTTTTACAGAACATTCATCGATTGCAGCTATGTATCGACTGTCCAATGGACAGTGTTCATGTGTCAATCAAATGATCACTTTATATAAGTTCCTCGATTGGAGTACTCCATAAAAATAACAATAACAATTATAACTATATATAGATATATTTAATATTATTCTATATATGTGTTATCTATTAATAATGAACATAATTTAATGAGTATATATTTATTTCTTTATATACTACTCAACTCTATGTATATCTTTGTCTCGTCAATATTTATTTTTAAATACCATCTGCTGATATATCCCACTTATTCTAAATTTAACAATATTCTAGAATATATTCTTTAGCCATAGATAGATCTAGGTTGGTCTACTAAATAAATCGATATATCGTTTGAGCGGTATCTATTATATAATCTAGTATATCTCTATGCTGAGGTGTATTATCCCTGATTCTACAGCTGTATTCGTGCGAGAACACAACTGTCACTTCGTAGTTACGTTCAATAGATTCGTAATCTATTTATATAACGACCATCACCTATTTACTAATGTATCTACGTTTCGAGTTAATCATTATTTAATGTCGTATTTTCGAATCAATTACTAGTTGTACTGATTTATTATAAAACCACCACCTATATATATTATATCGATAATCTAACCCTATAGAGGCATAACCACCTAGGTAGTAGCTACTAGACCTAGTAACTACTAGACGTGTAAGCACATAAGTATGTATACAATACAAAAGTAGTTATATATTTATAACTACTTTTGTTTAAGTATGTTTCTACTAGATGTATCGAAAATGTATATAATATTAAATCTAATGATGTAAACTATTTAGGTTAAGTACCCCCACGTTATGTCTATAGAATAATCTAGGGGGGTGTATACATTAAAGAGGCTCCCGTTCATCTAAACAATGCTATTTTAGCTCTATCTAAAAACGATAAGGATACATAACTAATAGAGATAATTTTTTTTTATTCAACAGATAATTTCTTCCTTTATATATATTATATCTTTATACAAATATAATTAATTTAAAATGATGTAAAAAAAATAGACAGAATTAGTTACATTTTATTTTTTATTTTTTTTCATTCAAATACAAGTTTATCATAATTGATTTAATTAATATAAAATATAATAATACATCTAACATAATTCATATAGATGTATATGGTTACATTAAACAGTTATAATGTCAGATTAAAATAATAAAAATAAGAAGTAGTAGACATTTACATGTGGTTACTAAGTGAAAAAGTAAAAACTTGAGAAAATGACATTCAAAGTTTAATATATAAAATGTAAGTGAAATATACATACAATTTCCTATAAATTTCAAATAATTATTATATCGATTACGTTCATTAAAAAAATTGTATTGATATAAATTTAAATACACAACAATAATGTGAGTACATGGAAATATGTAATAACAAATAATTGTTAAAATAAAAATATTAAACATATTTTAACTAGAGCCTCCCCCCTTACATAGTATATACTCGAGCACTATACTATCTACAAATTCGGTTTATAATATAAATAAATACTACGTATGTTTTATGTTATTGAAACCTGATCGTAAATAATATATATAGGAGACCTAATACGAGATGTTATAACATTAGTAGGAATGTATAGTTAATGTATACACGAACGTAATAGATGTTATAATATATGATACTATACCTACCCTCTCGCCTGTGTTATGTCGACACATGGGTGTTAATGTTCCACATTAAATATATCAATATATCGCAATATATCAATATATTAGCTATTGATTTGTTGATTAAATTGAAAAAGGTTTCTGAACATTTATTAATAATATCGAGTTCGATATATCTGATGATTACCTCTGCTATGCATTTATCTGGTGATTGCCTAATATATTATCTATAATTGTAACTATTTTTAACTTATCTTAACTTGTTCTATGATATGAACTAGAGGTATTTAGTATAACAATTTTCAATGGATACTGTCTAATGGAAATATTAAATAGTATACTTTTTGTTTCTGAATCATCATCGATAATCGACCCTTCGTATATTTAATAGTTATGATATTAATCATGATATTTATGAATATAATAACATATAATAATGTTTAAATATAACATTAAGATACACTCTATCTAACTTCTAATATAACTTATAATAACTTCTCTGTATAACTATGAACTATTATGAAGTAGGTTTTAATAAAAACAATGTTATCCGTTAAACTTTATTATTTAAATAATTAACTTAATTTATATTTATATTTGTTAACGTTTATTTTATATATTTTAAGTTGTTTATATCTAAATAATTATAATTTCATATTAAACGTAATCTTTTGTTGTATATTAAATCAATGACAACCATTATTTATTTAAGTAATTTTATAATAGTACTCTTTTGCAGCATTTGTTTTCATTTTTACATTTATTTATGTTCAATTTGTATATTACATTAGCATTCATATTATAGTAATTACTGTACTGTATATTATCATATATATATATATATATATATATATATATATATATATATATATATATATATATATATTAAATGCATATTTATTATCCTACATTTTATGTATATATGTATAATAAATCGGTGCTCAATTTATCCTAACTAATTATTTACCTAAAAGCTTTGCGTATTAAAACAGTACAATCATTAACTATCCAATGTATCATAACTATACATTAGTCATACTCTCTGGGGTTATATATAGGTAATTGTATCATTGGTGAATATATATATATATATATATATATATATTTATATGTTTATTATTAATGATGTTGTTAGAATTCTATATTTAAATATCGTATATATATATATTGTTTTATTTGTATTTATTTACATGTATTTACATCCTATATTGATAACTTGTATGTTTTCAGTGGCTAGAAAGAACTGTCAAGAACGACCGGAAATACCCTATTACGTAAGACGGCAGAGTTCGCTAGAGGTGACCACGTAATACGCCCGCAATCCGCTCCTCATTGTTACGTCATCGCACACCTCAATACACACGCATCTACGGGAGATGATGTCATACGCGTTGCATTAAAATTTCATAATACTCCGATAGACTTTTCTATATTGGACACGACATTATTTAACTATTATGTTTTATGTGTCCTATTACACCTATACATATAATATATGATGCATTCTTAATATATATTAATACATATATATATATTATTTGTTTATATACATTTTTAATTATTTTTAATAATTAATTTCAATTATTTTTCGATTTTTTTACATCAACATTTATCTTTATGTTATATTTGATAATATATCATTGTTTATTTTAATTCCTACTTTAATATAATTTGATTTATTATTATTCAAAAAATAATGCATTTTTATTTATTATCATCCACACATATACTTGTATATATATATACCAATTATATATATATATATATATATATATATATATATATATATATATATATATATATATATGCACGAACATGTTGCCTATATCATACGTATTAACATGTTTACTAAATAAGTGCATGTGCGCATGTGCGTGTGAATAAGAGATGTGCGACGCACATTGTGCGTATCCGCGCTCACGTATATATGTATGTGTGCGCGTGTGAGAATATCAAAAGTGTATGACTGAGTCACGCCTGCATTATGTTCACGACGATAGTACGATGTCCTCGTCGATGGACATCTTTAATATATATATATATATATATATATATATATACGGCGATAATTCCGCGTGTTCCCTTGCAAACCACACCCCTGCCACGCCCACTAAAGGACATCGATGTCGTGTTCTTATTCGAATTAATTTCGTTAGGATCATTTCCATTGTTTCGCGTATTCATTAATCATTATATACATACGCTACTACTACAACTACTACTTATTTATAATAAAATGTTACGTACATGTCAAGTTGTTGTTTACTTCATAAATACATATCTTTACACCTATCATTTCTATAAATGATAAATAGGTTGAATATAAATTCGTTAAATATATTATATAATAATTTATAAATAAATATTTAATGACATGACATTTCTAAATATGATACATATACCACGCACATACCCTGCACATACCCTACATATACCCATATATTGTAATAGGAACAATTAAATTGAGATACATATATAAATACTTGCTAGTGCGGCCGAATGTTGGGGACATGTTAAGGACATGTTTAGATGAAAGTGAACACAGAAATATGTCATGTTTAGGATGTAGTCGACATTACTAGTGTCCACGACATTATCGTTGATCTCGTAATGCTAATATATATTTTAATCCACTAAATATGCATATATTTATATAGTTATTTTACGTGATACAATGTACGATGTGCATTGTAAATTGTACATTGTACATTGTACAGTGTACATTGTACATATACTACATCTAGGGTACGTCCAGTATATGCACCATACACGTGATACATTAGGGGAGGTCACGTGGTATACTAATGAAAAGTCACGTGGTGCATGAGTCAGAAGTCGGATTCTCCCCATTGAGAAATGTGCACACTGTAGTGTATTATAATATACTATAGTGTATTATAGTATACTATAGTGTATTATATTATACTATAGTATACTATAGTATACTTAACTATAATGAATTCAACTTTATTATAACGAGAATATATTATCTTTATAATAAAGCTATATTGTAATATTAAAGTAATATATATAGAGTAAATATATATATATATAAAGTAATATATATAAATTAATATTAATCCCTTAGCATGAGTAGCCGTGGGGGGGGCGTGTTAAGTTCAACAACAAATAGTATCCATTACTTCCTCTTGTGTGCTATCAGTTGAGTTCCGCCATAACTTTTACTAGTCCATTCATTAATGTTGTCAATCTACATATTTTTTGGCCGACCACAACGTATTTTTCCTTTAACATTTCCCTGTAGAATGAGTTTAGCTAGTCCTTATAAGGACTCTTATAAGAGCGTGTTAAATAACCATACTATGTTAATTTTCGTCGTTTTACGATTGTTATTAAGTCTGAGTAACGGCCAGCTTGCGTTATTCTGTTTCTAATTTCATCATTTTTATTCTGTCTTTATAGGTAACATCAAATAATTTCCGAGAGTTCTTTATCTCAAATATTGTTATCCTAGTTTTGAGTTCAGCTTTTAGCGTCCATGTTTCGTATGCATATATAAAAATTAACTAAAGAGTTACTAAAGAGTTCATAAGCCTGAGATTATAGTCCAGTCTAATATGTTTGTCATTCCATATTACTTTCAGGATACTGCATACTTGATTTGCGTGTGCTGCTCTTACTAGTATTTATTGTTTAGAAGCTTGTTCATCAATGATGTATTCTAGATCTTTTAAGTGGTTAACGATATCGATTTATTTATTCTGGATGCTGATACGCGGATTGCATGTATTATCATTTAAAATCAATTTGGTCTTAGTAGTATACGATAGTATATTATAATACACTATAGTATACTATATTTAAGTTGTTATTATGCGGAAAGATAAACAACGAATAACAGAGTAACCGCAACACCTTCTGTAACCCGAAGTTTCTTAGGGATCATTGGTAATTATCCGCATAATCATCGTCTATCTAATAGAGCTAAATCCTAGCTGCGTATTATCTTGTTTGGCTGAAGTATCGCCCTCTATGTTAGTTGCGTATTATCTGCACCACACACATGGCTTATATATGCCAGGTCCACCACTACGACAAGGTTACTGTAGATATCTATAGATACTAGTATACTATAGTTACATTTGCTCGATTAGTTAACGATATTAATTAATCCAAATTATATTTGATAATTTAAACCTATAGGTTAGTATCTCTATATCTATAAGTAGTAGCTATTATAATAATCACAGTCATTTTAATTTAATGACTAATGATATTTTATTTTATAAAATATGATTAAAGGTATCATTTATTTTATTTATTAAAATATTATATATATAAATATTGAATACATTACTCATAGTACTAATATAGTACTAATATATAACTTATATTTTATTTCACAATATATACATTTGAATTAAATATTACACTAATTTTACGTAAAATATACATAAAACGAACTTTTATTCTAAACTTATGGATAATATATATAACCTTCTAATACACATTAATTAAGTTATACTAATCTGATAATTTTCTTAAGTAAGATAAAATTACTATTATCTTTATTACTTACTATTACTTCTATACAAACTCATTTTTCGCATTTCCGAGAATAACTTTGAAATATTTGAATATTATATGAACATCTCACATTTATGAATGAGAGAAAATCCTATTGTCTATAGTAAACTTATAAGTTTATAATGATATATCAACAACATAAACTCGTGTAGTGTTTCAAGTATATATTAGAATAATGTGGAAACTCGATCACATATTTAACTACGTTAACTAGGTACCTTTTGTGATACCATATTTTTAAATCGATTTATTTTCATTTTAAATATGGATTTTCTATTAATTATGTATTTACATATTTGCACACTACACAAATTAAACCATTATTATATTTCTCTACATCCTATCTTTAAATATTTAGAGTGTAATATTTAGAGCAACAAATTGCTGTCATAAAATATACAGCTGTTAATAATCAAGCATGTACGATGTACATTGTACGTAGTCAATTGTTAATAAAATGAATGGAAAAAAGAACACCAGTAAATTGAAGTTAAAATCCTGCAACCAAGATTATAATATCCATAAATGGAAAACAAACTTTAAAATATACTTTGTATTGATCTGATAATAAACTACTAAAACCATTTCTATAAAATAATTACCACTGAAACAAGGGTAATTAGAAATACAAGAACTATAGTCCATTCTGACAAATAAAACAATAAACAAAATATAATGTGTTTCCTAGATGAATTACCCTCTGAAGTTTGGAAAGCTTATACTTAAATTATTAAAGCATCAGTAACCAAGTATACAAATACGATAGAAGACTGGGTAAAATACTTCACCCTACATAAAAAGCATATATATCTAGGACAGATAATTAATGAAGTAGGTATAACACTATAACACTTACTTTTATTGCAGCACAAATATATAATTCCAGTACATGTAAATGATTATTACCCGAAATCGATACGTTATGATATACAACCAATATATTGTATACAATATAGCTCCAATATATACAGTGTATATAGTATACACTGTGTATACTGTGTATACACCGTGTGATGATATACCTATATGTCAAACACTCGCAGTACGAAGTATAATTGAAAGTATAACATTAAGAATTCTAAAGCCTGCATACTTTTTGTCGACTTTTCAAAAGCTTTATACTTAGTGTACAGAACTAAAAAGATGAAATACTAAGATCATATTGTACCCCAACGAACTAGAAAATATAATAATGAAACTTTACAAACAAATTAAATCAATGGTACGTTCTCCCGATGAGGAAGTATACTTCCATTGCTATAGAATAATTTAACATAAACTCAAGCATATTGTTTTTAATTACACTTGATTATGTGTTAAGATCTATGGACAAACTAACATTGTCATTAATTGTTATTAATATTACAAAAGTCAATAGGGAGAACATACATGTATGGGTATACCCAGTTAAAATATGACCAGATGCCGACCATTCAGATGATCTAGCACTATCGTCTGACAAATGTGAAGATGATAGTAACTAATACATATAGTGTACGTAGTTACTGGTAAAGGTGGATTACAGGTAAACTCCACACAAATGTAGTGTATCCGGTATTCAGTATCACAAAAATTGATGAAAACATTATAAAATATGATGAAAAGTTCGCCTATTTTTTAAAAGAAATTGCACCAGGATAAAATGAAATAACTTTAAGTATCGGCACATTTTGGGGAACATTTAAATATATTCAAGAATCTATAATGAAATCCAACATTTTTTAAAAGAAATATTTGCAGAGATTTTGAGGAATCCATTTTACTAGATCTATATGAATCATTGACGCTAAAGTAATGGAGAAAACATCATATAAAGAAGAAAATATATTGGACAATTCCTCCAATTATAATCCTTATTTATGAGATAATGACTATATTTTCTGGATATTGTTTCAGAAGTAAGCAAGAATAATTCAGCGATGTTATAACATGGACAAATGAAATGTAAAGCCAATCCCGTTAGACATAATAACAACTATATCGATGACTGAAGAAGTTAGAATGGCCCTTGGAGTAAATCAAACCGGTAATGCCGTATATAACTATGAGGAAATACTCGAGTAACGCCCACTAATGTAAGGTAGTGATATTAGTGACAGCCTGAATATTACATTTCACATATCCATTACTAGGTAAATAATTATCAAATTGTGATATAATTATCCAACCAAGGTAGATATATATATATATATATATATACATATATTTTAATTTTATTATTTACATTTAATAAACTAACGTAATTATTATTTAAATGTACAAATCTGTAATATAAATATGTAGGATAATATCAACACATCATTGTATTCATAAATAATTCTTTATTGTATTATTAATATATTATAATAAACTCTAATATGAGGATATATGTTTATAAGATATAAATATGTATATATATGTGTGTATGTATGTATGTGTGTATGTGTGTGTATGTATGTGTGTGTATGGGTGGGTGGGGTGGGGAGGGTATATGGATAATGTAAACCATTAGATTATATGTTCTCTGTTGTCTGAAATGCGCAACTACCAAGTATGATGTAAACAATACATCATACACCTCCAATAATATAGGTTGTACGAGGTATAATGTACTTCTTACATCGTACAATGTACGATGCTGTACGATGCTGTACGAGGTATTGATCTATACAGGATCGCGATACGATGTAATCACTTGGTGTAAGATCTAACTTCCGGTTCTGTGACACACAGAGTGGTCAGTATCTGTGGCGTTAGCACCAGGTTCTGCAGGCCACACGCGGCTATGCTGGCCTGGTAACGTCTGCGCTGGTGGTGATGTCGGTACGTACCGCTAGAAGGCGCTGCCGGAAGTGCTAGTATCGGTAGTCCTGGCATGTGGTGCTGTATGTTGTCCTCATTCAGCGTGTATACGATAGGCGTTGCTGTTAGTATAAATAGGGGCAGCTCTCTGTTAGCCAATGAGAGGAGAGGTTAGTATGAATAGGGGCAGCTCTCTGTTAGCCAATGGGAGGAGATGTTAGTATGAATAGGAACAGCTCTCTGTCAGCCAATGAGAGGAGAGGTTAGTATGAATAGGGACAGCTCTCTGTTAGCCAATGATAGGAGAGGTTAGTATGAATAGGGACATCTCTCTGTTAGCCAATGAGAGGAGAGGTTAGTATGAATAGGGGCAGCTCTCTGTTAGCCAATGGGAGGAGAGGTTAGTATGAATAGGGTCAGCTCTCTGTTAGCCAATGGGAGGATATGTTATTATAGATATAGGGGCAGCTCTCTGTTAGCCAATGGGAGGAGAGGTTAGTATGAATAGGGTCAGCTCTCTGTTAGCCAATGGGAGGAGATGTTAGTATAGATATAGGGGCAGCTCTATGTTAGCCAATGGGAGGAGATGTTAGTATGAATAGGGGTAGCTCTCTGTTAGCCAATGGGAGGAGACCTTAGTATGAATAGGGTCAGCTCTCTGTTAGCCAATGGGAGGAGAGGTTAGTATAGATATAGGGGTAGCTCTCTGTTAGCCAATGGGAGGAGAGGTTAGTATGAATAGGGGCAGCTCTCTGTTAGCCAATGGCAGGAGATTTTAGTATACATTAAGGTAGCTCCTTGCAGTTGGTTAATGGGATAGGTTAGTATGAATATAGGTTAGTATGAATAGATGCAGCTCCCTATTAGTATAAATATAGGTAGATCACTTCGGGTGGACAATGGTAGAGGTTAGTATGAAAAGATGTTAGCGTGAATAAATGTATTAGAGTTAGCTCTCTTTTGATCAATGGGAAGAGATGTTCGTATGAATATAGGTAACTGAAGGTTACCAATGGGTATCAAAGTTAATAATTCCGAGTACATGTCCTTGAACATTCTAATATAGCTAAATATTGATATATATATATATATATATATAATTATATATGTATATATTTTAATATGTATTGCAATTATAGATTTAATAAATGACACAGCGATTCTAACCTTGGATTGGTAACAGCTTTGAAATCCCCTGGTGGTTTATCTAAACAAATTGTTAAATGACATTACAATGCAATTATTATAATATATATATATATATATATATATATATATATATATAACTAATACCACGTGTCTATGCGTTACTAATGAGCATGCGGAAGAAAATAAATTAAAAAATAATTCAAAACATATTCAAATTCTCTAAGACACCATGTAATCACAAATGTACCAGTTTCACATATCCATTACATTACATTAACTATACTGACTACACAAAAGTACTGTGACGTCACTTACTTGCGAGATGAATAAACTCCAGAGACCAGAGGATGCTCCAGACCCAGCCGAATCCAAACATCATTGTAGTCAATAACTAAAGGTAACAATGACTATAATTGTGTTGTAAATAGTGTATTTTATAGACATATAGACGTATTTTCTATCTTATTTATCATTTAATATTACTCTATCTTTAAGCGGTTTATACACCGCTAGCATCAAGAACGTTGATTTGTTACTGCACTCGATGCTTGGTACGACTTGTTACTGGCAGTATATATATATATATATATATATATATATATATATATATATATATATATATCAAAATGGAACGTGTTTAATTTTATGGCGACTTGTTACTAGAGGTCTACAATTTTTTACCAGAGCTCGACGAATTGTTACTACACTTTTTACCGAGAAAATTAGCTATTCACATAGCGAGCATAAAGAATGGCGACTTAAGTAACTATTGTTACTCGAAAATATAACTTTTCATAGAATTTAATCGGCGACTTATTACTGAACTTGGTGCTGTATTTGATGCTAGCGGTGTGTACACGCTTTTAGTATCATGTATCTATATAATATACTCCCCGCTATTACTTATACTACTCATGTAATACATCAATTTAACTGTAATCACGTGGGTTCTAGGTATATTATAGTTCTAGAAATGATCGCTAGGTATTACCTACCTATTTGTATAGAAATATCCCTCGTGTGTGTTTTATATTAAACAATATTATTGTAAATCTATATATTTCCTTGTAACTTGTAACTTCAACACAGAATACCTACATCACGTGGTACTTACGTGTTGTACCACGTGATGTAGGTAGTACAAGTTGTATCACGTGATGTAAGTAGTACAAGTTGTACCATGTGGTGTAAGTAGTACAGCTTGTACCATGTGATGTAAGTAGTACAAGTTGTATCACGTGATGTAAGTAGTACAAGTTGTACCATGTGGTGTAAGTAGTACAGCTTGTACCATGTGATGTAAGTAGTACAAGTTGTACCATGTGATGCAAGTAGTACAAGTTGCACCACGTGATGTAAGTAGTACAAGTTGTACCATGTGGTGTAAGTAGTACATCTTGTACCACGTGGTGTAAGTAGTACAGCTTGTACCACGTGATGTAAGTAGTACATTGTGTACCATGTGATGTAAGTAGTACAGCTTGTACCATGTGATGTAAGTAGTACAAGTTGTACCATGTGATATAAGTAGTACAAGTTGTACCATGTGATGTAAGTAGTACAAGTTGTACCATGTGATGTAAGTAGTACAAGTTGTACCATGTGATGTAAGTAGTACATTGTGTACCATGTGATGTAAGTAGTACAAGTTGTACCACGTGATGTAAGTAGTACATGTTGTACCATGTGATGTAGGTAGTACAAGTTGTACCATGTGATGTAAGTAGTACAAGTTGTACCATGTGGTGTAAGTAGTACAAGTTGTATCATGTGATGTAAGTAGTACAAGTTGTACCATGTGATATAAGTAGTACATTGTGTACCATGTGATGTAAGTAGTACATTGTGTACCATGTGATGTAAGTAGTACAAGTTGTATCATGTGATGTAAGTAGTACATTGTGTACCATGTGATGTAAGTAGTACATTATGTACCACGTGATGTAAGTAGTACAAGTTGTACCATGTGATATAAGTAGTACAAGTTGTACCATGTGATATAAGTAGTACATTGTGTTCCATGTGATGTAAGTAGTACAAGTTGTACCATGTGATATAAGTAGTACAAGTTGTACCATGTGATATAAGTAGTACAAGTTGTACCATGTGGTGTAAGTAGTACAAGTTGTACCACGTGATGTAAGTAGTACAAGTTGTACCATGTGATGTAAACAGTACAAGTTGTACCACGTGGTGTAAGTAGTACAAGTTGTATCACGTGATGTAAGTAGTACAAGTTGTACCATGTGATGTAAGTAGTACAAGTTGAACCATGTGATGTAAGTAGTACATTATGTACCATGTGATGTAAGTAGTACAAGTTGTACCATGTGATATAAGTAGTACAAGTTGTACCACGTGATGTAAGTAGTACAAGTTGTACCATGTGATGTAAGTAGTACAAGTTGTACCATGTGATATAAGTAGTACAAGTTGTACCACGTGATGTAAGTAGTACAAGTTGTACCACGTGATGTAAGTAGTACAAGTTGTACCATGTGATGTAAGTAGTACAAGTTGTACCATGTGATATAAGTAGTACATTGTATACCACGTGATGTAAGTAGTACATTGTGTACCATGTGATGTAAGTAGTACATTATGTACCACGTTATGTAAGTAGTACAAGTTGTACCACGTGGTGTAAGTAGTACAGCTTGTACCACGTGATGTAAGTAGTACATTGTGTACCATGTGATGTAAGTAGTACAGCTTGTACCATGTGATGTAAGTAGTACAAGTTGTACCATGTGATATAAGTAGTACAAGTTGTACCATGTGATGTAAGTAGTACAAATTGTACCATGTGATATAAGTAGTACATTGTGTACCATGTGATGTAAGTAGTACAAGTTGTATCATGTGATGTAAGTAGTATAAGTTGCACCACGTGATGTAAGTAGTACAAGTTGTACCATGTGATGTAAGTAGTACAAGTTGTACCATGTGATATAAGTAGTACATTGTGTACCATGTGATGTAAGTAGTACAAGTTGTATCATGTGATGTACGTAGTATAAGTTGTACCATGTGATGTAAGTAGTACAAGTTGTACCATGTGATATAAGTAGTACATTGTGTACCATGTGATGTAAGTAGTATAAGTTGTACCATGTGATGCAAGTAGTATAAGTTGCACCACGTGATGTAAGTAGTACAAGTTGTACCATGTGATGTAAGTAGTACAAGTTGTACCATGTGATATAAGTAGTACAAGTTGTACCATGTGATATAAGTAGTACATTGTGTACCATGTGATGTAAGTAGTACAAGTTGTACCATGTGATATAAGTAGTACAAGTTGTACCATGTGATATAAGTAGTACAAGTTGTACCATGTGGTGTAAGTAGTACAAGTTGTAGCATGTGATGTAAGTAGTACAAGTTGTACCATGTGATGTAAGTAGTACAAGTTGTACCATGTGATATAAGTAGTACATTGTGTACCATGTGATGTAAGTAGTACAAGTTGTACCATGTGATGTAAGTAGTATAAGTTGTACCATGTGATGTAAGTAGTACATTGTGTACCATGTGATGTAAGTAGTACATTGTGTACCATGTGATGTAAGTAGTACAAGTTGTACCATGTGATATAAGTAGTACATTGTGTACCATGTGATGTAAGTAGTACATTGTGTACCATGTGATATAAGTAGTACATTGTGTACCATGTGATGTAAGTAGTACAAGTTGTACCATGTGATGTAAGTAGTACAAGTTGTACCATGTGATATAAGTAGTACATTGTGTACCATGTGATGTAAGTAGTACAAGTTGTATCATGTGATGTAAGTAGTACAAGTTGTATCATGTGATGTAAGTAGTATAAGTTGTACCATGTGATGTAAGTAGTACAAGTTGTACCATGTGATATAAGTAGTACATTGTGTACCATGTGATGTAAGTAGTACAAGTTGTACCATGTGATATAAGTAGTACAAGTTGTATCATGTGATGTAAGTAGTACAAGTTGTACCATGTTATATAAGTAGTACATTGTGTACCATGTGAGGTAAGTAGTACAAGTTGTACCATGTGATGTAAGTAGTACAAGTTGTACCATGTGATGTAAGTAGTACAAGTTGTACCATGTGATGTAAGTAGTACATTGTGTACCATGTGATGTAAGTAGTACAAGTTGTACCATGTGATGTAAGTAGTACAAGTTGTACCATGTGATATAAGTAGTACATTGTGTACCATGTGATGTAAGTAGTACAAGTTGTACCACGTGATGTAAGTAGTACAAGTTGTATCATGTGATGTAAGTAGTACAAGTTGTACCATGTGATATAAGTAGTATATTGTGTACCATGTGATGTAAGTAGTACAAGTTGTACCACGTGATGTAAGTAGTACAAGTTGTACCATGTGATATAAGTAGTACATTGTGTACCATGTGATGTAAGTAGTACAAGTTGTACCACGTGATGTAAGTAGTACAAGTTGTACCATGTGATATAAGTAGTACACGTTGTACCACGTGATGTAAGTAGTAAAAGTTGTACCATGTGATGTAAGTAGTACAAGTTGTACCATGTGATGTAAGTAGTACAAGTTGTACCATGTGATATAAGTAGTACAAGTTGTACCACGTGATGTAAGTAGTACAAGTTGTACCATGTGATGTAAGTAGTACAAGTTGTACCATGTGATATAAGTAGTACAAGTTGTACCACGTGATGTAAGTAGTACAAGTTGTACCATGTGATGTAAGTAGTACAATTTGTACCATGTGATGTAAGTAGTACAAGTTGTACCATGTGATGTAAGTAGTACAAGTTGTATCATATGATGTAAGTAGTATAAGTTGTACCATGTGATGTAAGTAGTACAAGTTGTACCATGTGATATAAGTAGTACATTGTGTACCATGTGATATAAGTAGTACATTGTGTACCATGTGATGTAAGTAGTACAAGTTGTACCATGTGATGTAAGTAGTACAAGTTGTACCATGTGATGTAAGTAGTACAAGTTGTACCATGTGATGTAAGTAGTACAAGTTGTACCATGTGATATAAGTAGTACATTGTGTACCATGTGATGTAAGTAGTACAAGTTGTATCATGTTATGTAAGTAGTATAAGTTGCACCACGTGATGTAAGTAGTACAAGTTGTACCATGTGATGTAAGTAGTACAAGTTGTACCATGTGGTTACCTGTTACCTGTTACCTAATTGGTTTAGGCACTTCCATCAACTTCTTTATTGAAGTTTTCGGACGTGCTTTCAATATATTATTGGGCAAAAAGGTATGTTTTTAGCTTTGATTTGAATGTTACAGTTGAGTCAATTGATCGGATATGGTGAGGTAGATCATTCCAGATTTTTGGAGCATGGATGGAGAAAGATTTATGTTGGGAAGATGTTAAATGTAATAGAACTGGAGTTTTTAATTTGAATTTGTTTATGTGTCTTTGTTCGTAAATAGTTGTGTTGGGAGTTAGTAAGTTGGCAAGATAGTCTGGCGTGTTATGATGTGTAGCTAAATGTATGGTGAGTGCAATTTTGTAAATTATACGGGATTTTATTGGCAGCCAATGTAATTTGGTTCTCAAAGGGGATATATGTTGTCTGGAATATTTAGTTATGTTGAATATAAATCTGATGGCTGAGTTCTGAAGGCGTTGGAGTTTATTTATTATAGATTGTGAGGAGGCATAGAGACAGGAATTACAGTAATCAAGGCGGGGAAGAATGAGGGATGTAGCGAGGAGTTTTGCAGTATTAAAATTAATGAAGGGTCTTATTGTTCGTAAGTCGTGTAGTATGTAGTTAATTGACTGTGATAGTGATTTAGTCTGGATGTTGAATTGTAGTGTTGGGTCGATTAATATACCAAGATTTTTTATTTTATTAGCATAAGAAATACTCAGATTGTTAATGGTAATTTTTGGTGGAATGAATATAGTGGTAGATGTTTTAATATGCATTGATTCAGTTTTAAGACAGTTTAGTGATAATGAGTTGTTGGTGAGCCAGTTATGTATATCAGTAATGCAGTTGTTAAGTAAATTTATGTCATTGTTAGGGTCTATGAATCTACAATGTAACTGTATGTCATCAGCATACGAGTGATAGTCTATAGTGGGGTATTTGTCAATAATTGTAAATAAGGGAAGTAGGTAGATATTAAATAGGAGTGGACCAAGGACAGATCCTTGAGGTACTCCATGAGTAACTTTACGAGGTTTAGAGATTAGTGTGTTTATACTAATTTGGTAAAAACGATCAGTTACGTATGAGATGAACCAATCGAGTGCAGAACCAGAGATTCCGATAGAAGTTAGTCGATTTATAAGGATATTATGGTCAAGGGTGTCGAAGGCAGCTGATAAATCAAGGAGAATGACCACTGAACCATGTGGTGATGCAGCAGATAAGTGAATGTGATTAAGGATATGTATTATTGCAGTTTCAGTACTTTTGTGCTTGGTATAGGCACTCTGGTATGGGTTTGATATATGATTTTCATGTAGATAAGAATTTAATTGACGAGCAACAACTCGTTCTAGGGTTTTGGAGAGTGTTGATAAGTTGGAGATTGGTCGGTAGTTGGAGAGGATTGCTTTGTCAAGGTTTGGTTTTTTTATGATAGGTGTAACATATGCTGTTTTCATATAGATTGAATAATGCCTGAGGTAAGTGAGTTTTCTATTATTTCTTGGTAATAAGATGCTAGATAAATGTGGTACTTATTTAATATAGAATGAGGAATTGGATCTAGTTCGGAAGATGTATTTACTGCACTGAGGAGTTTTTCAATGGTAGTAGTTGATGGTAATGTGAAGGAGGAAAGGGAATATAGAGGTAGATTATATGGTTCATTGAGTGGTGTAGGGAGTGATTTAATTATATTCATGTCTTTAGTATTGAAATATTGGTCAAATGTATCTATTAGCGTTGTTATGGGTTCATTTGGTAGAACATGTAGTGATATTCTACCAAGTAGCTGGTTAGAAATGAAGAAAAGTTTCTTAGAATTAGTTGATGCTTCTTTTAATAGATTATTGTAGTATGATTTCTTAGACTTCTTGAGTAGGGTTCTATATAGGCTACGTTGTTTGATAAATATATTGTAATTATTGGGAGATTTAGATTTTCTCCAATAATTTTCATATAGTCGTAATTTGCGTTTTGATGATGAAAGTTCAGAATTAAACCATTTGCAATTTGGATGTTGTGTTATATATTTATATTTGATGGGGGCAAGTTCGTCAAGGGTTCTTGATAGAGATGTTTCTAATTTGGATACTGAGTTTGAAAATTGTGTGTTATTAAATTTTTTAGAGAATTCAGTGATGAAAGTATTGGTGTCAATATTGTTATATTTTCTATATTTAATATTTATAATGGGTCGAGTTGGTCTTGGTGAGCTAATATGGAAGAATTCTAAATGATGATCAGAAAATAGATTCTTTATTGAATGAGAATTGGTGAGGTTAGAATGTGCATGGGAAATTATGAGGTCAAGTGTATTGCCTGATATGTGAGTTGGGGATGTTATATGTTGGACAAAGTTAAATGAGTCTATTAATATATTGAATTGCCTGGTATAATTAGTGTCAAGATTAATTGGGATATTTAGGTCTCCGAGAATGATAGTATGGTCAGTGGATGTAGTCAGGAGGTATTCTAATTCAAGGAGAAACTTAGGAATTGACTTATGAGGTGGACGATAGATAACTATGATGGTGAATTGACGTGAATTAGCCGGGTGAAATGTACAAGAAAATGATTCTGAGTTTTCTAGTGCAAGATCAGTACTGTTTATTAGATTAATATTTGTCTTATATAGGATGCCAACACCACCACCAAGATGGGGGCCGAGTCTATTAAGTTGTGCAAAACTTAGATTATTAATATTAAGGGATGCAGATATTGCAATATCATTATCCTTAAGCCACGTTTCTGTGAGACAAATAAGATCAAGGTGAAGGTCATTAAATAAGTCAAGTGTATGATCAACTTTATTGCGTATGGAGGAAACATTAAGGATGGCTGCATTAATCTGAGATTGTGATGTGTTGTGAATAAATGGTGGAATTGATAGTGCGGTATCTATTGAGGTGCTACGAATTGAGATTGATCTGAGATAATTAGGTCGAGTGGTTGAAGGTCATTGTGGTGTAAGTAGTACATTGTGTACCATGTGATGTAAGTAGTACAGCTTGTACCATGTGATGTAAGTAGTACATTGTGTACCATGTGATGCAAGTAGTACATTGTGTACCATGTGAGGTACGTAGTACAAGTTGTACCATGTGGTGTAAGTAGTACATTGTGTACCATGTGATGCAAGTAGTACATTATGTACCACGTGATGTAAGTAGTACAAGTTGTACCATGTGGTGTAAATAGTACAAGTTGTACCATGTGGTGTAAGTAGTACAAGTTGTACCATGTGATGTAAGTAGTACATTATGTACCACGTGATGTAAGTAGTACAAGTTGTACCATGTGGTGTAAGTAGTACAAGTTGTACCATGTGATGTAAGTAGTACACGTTGTACCATGTGATGTAAGTAGTACAAGTTGTACCACGTGATGTAAGTAGTACATTGTGTATCATGTTATGTAAGTAGTACATTGTGTACCATGTGGTGTAAGTAGTATAAGTTGTACCATGTGATGTAAGTAGTACAAGTTGTACCATGTGGTGTAAGTAGTACAAGTTGTACCATGTGATGTAAGTAGTACACGTTGTACCATGTGATGTAAGTAGTACAAGTTGTACCATGTGGTGTAAGTAGTACAAGTTGTACCATGTGATGTAAGTAGTACATTATGTACCACGTGATGTAAGTAGTATAAGTTGTACCACGTGATGTAAGTAGTACATTGTGTACCATGTGATGTAAGTAGTACAAGTTATACCACGTTATGTAAGTAGTATAAGTTGTACCATGTGGTGTAAGTAGTACAAGTTGTACCATGTGATGTAAGTAGTACAAGTTGTACCATGTGATGTAAGTAGTACATTGTGTACCATGTGATGTAAGTAGTACAAGTTATACCACGTTATGTAAGTAGTATAAGTTGTACCATGTGATGTAAGTAGTACAAGTTGTACCATGTGATGTAAGTAGTACATTATGTACCACGTGATGTAAGTAGTACAAGTTGTACCATGTGATGTAAGTAGTACAAGTTGCACCATGTGATGTAAGTAGTACACGTTGTACCATGTGATGTAAGTAGTACAAGTTGTACCATGTGATGTAAGTAGTACACGTTGTACCATGTGATGTAAGTAGTACACGTTGTACCATGTGATGTAAGTAGTACAAGTATTACAATGTGGTGTAAGTATTACAAGTTGTACCATGTGATGTAAGTAGTACAAGTTGTATCATGTGATGTAAGTAGTACATTATGTACCACGTGATGTAAGTAGTACAAGTTGTACCATGTGATGTAAGTAGTACAAGTTGCACCATGTGATGTAAGTAGTACACGTTGTACCATGTGATGTAAGTAGTACAAGTTGTACCATGTGATGTAAGTAGTACAAGTTGTATAGCGCTGATTAACATTTATTTAAATAAAGTTATACAAGTACCGAAATAAAGATAATTAAACAGGTAATGTAAGGATATTCAGTTACGACTAATATTAGTGTAGCCGTTGTATTAGCAATATGCCAATAAATCCATATAGTTAATTGTCACTATAACAATATGTATATTATATAACAAGAAATATAAT
The DNA here is from genome assembly GCA_964019155.1 of Osedax fenrisi. Lineage (NCBI taxonomy): Eukaryota > Metazoa > Annelida > Polychaeta > Sabellida > Siboglinidae > Osedax > Osedax fenrisi. The sequence continues at coordinate 72,591,826 of OZ025240.1, read as the reverse complement.
AATAACTATGTTACAGATTTAATATCAAACTTTGAAACCGTAAAAGTTCTTAGAATACAATTCTCGATCAAAGTTTAACTAACGTTAATAACAATACTTACTTTATTAATCACGTGACAGGATAGTCATATATGTCCTCTATATAGGGGGTATGTCTTTTCCACTCGCATCTATCCAGGATACCAACCAATAACTCTTCAGTAGACTTATCGAACTAATAATATATGTTGTCCATTCATATCTTCCTGTGTCTTAATCGTTTCCGACTTCTTCAACAGATCATTGCAAGACAGTTGTTTACAATATGGAATATATTTACACATGTCTAAACAACTAAGTTTATTCTTATCTTTATGTTTAGTAAGGTTTCATATAATCATTGATTTAACTGTGAAATATACATAGTTGTATCTCTTTCTATCTCATCCACAAGCATCATTTGGTAAAGTTTCGCTAAAGTGTTCCAATAATTGAAATTAAATCTTAGCCTATTCCGAAAGCTATCATATTGCATAAACCTTTATGATATACCTTATCGCCGTATTTCTTAAAATCAATGAAGTTATGGCATAATGTTTTTTGCAGATCAATGTATTTTTCCTTTAATATCCTGCAATTGATGATTTATTCTACCGTACTATTCTAAAACCTCAAATACCAGCATGTGGATTCAATCTGTTTAAGTTTATTATTAAAAGAATCTTAATTGCATGAGTTTGTAAGTTTATTATACGGTAATTAGCACTCACTTAGATCATGTGTGTGTTACATGTGATAACATGTATGTGTCGCATGTATGTGTCACATGTATGTGGTAATGTGATTATCAATAAAGTTATGTACTTTTTCATATACCGTATTTGTGAGTAATTCAGTTATGTCCAGTACTCAGAATTTGTCTTTCAGTTTTTCTTTAAATAACGTAATGGTTTTCAACGTTTATCCATATCAAAGTTATATACTTTTTTTAATTCGTATAGTTTTATTCACAAGTAACTTTAGTTTTAAGTTTTAAATAACTAAGTCATGCATTGTATATATTGACATCTTCTCCTGGATACGACTGTATTCACGCTGTGTGTATGCTTGTTTTATATCATTGCCGTGTTAGATTATAATTATAATCGATTGGATTATATATAAGGCTATTTGGAGAGTGTCATTTCACTGTTCTTTGTATTAGACAATATCTAGTGTATTTGCCTAAAAGATTGTCGAGTATTCTAATACATCTATAAATATTGGTTATTATTTCAAATATCTATATATCACAACCAATCATTTTGATGGTCTGCATCATTTTTGTTATCAAGGGTTTCTTAACTGATTATAAGCTACTTTTTGACACTGAATTATAATCTGAAAACCATTTTGCTCAATCAGCTCTAGTTCTTTTTTTATTCAACTTTTTATTTTTTTGGAAATATCCGAAATTTCCTAAGGAAAATATAGGATTTCATATAAATTATATAGTATTTTAATCTGTTCATACCTATATATTTAGTTATTTTATTATATAAATGTGTTAGTTATATATAAATAGTGTACCAATGGCACGGGAGTTGATTAGGGGTATTCCCTTGATAAGTTAATTAATACTAAATATTCAGAAATATATTGTATATTAATTTACAATAATTTTCTGACTCTTGAAATTAACATATAAAAATCATTATTTTAAATAAGTCAATAAAATCATTACATCATACAACTTTAAATAAGTATAACGTATTTTAAACTACATTTACCATGAATAGAAGAACCTGTATTAACAATCCGGATAAGTTTTGTTACATTTGTGGTAAATTAACATTGTTGAATCAGAAGTCAAATATAACGCCATTTATAAAAAAAACCTACAAGGATTATTTCGGAATGCATTTAGGAGACCAAGACAAATTATTTGCACAGCATATTTGTTGTAAAACCTGTACTGTTAACGTACATCTTTGGAACAATAAGAAATTAAAATATTTAAATTTCGGAATACCAATGCTATGGAGAGAAGGTCAGAATCATGTATCGGATTGTTATTTTTGCATGTTAAATATTAATGGTTCATATATAGAATACATATGTATACCTTTATACTATTTATATAATTGTATATGTATGAATACATATGAATAATAAAGAACGTGTTATATATCCTGATATACCTTCAGGTATACGGCCTGTACCTCATAATGATGATATTCCGATATCAATACCACCAGATAATCTTGATTTATCATCAGAATCAGATGATGAATATGAAATTAATGATGATTTATCACAGGAATACATTCCCCATTAAAATAAAATAAATTTTGAACCATTTAATCAACATGATCTAAATGCAAGAATCAAAATACAAGAATCTGCTCAATTATTTGGGTCTAGATTAGCAGAACGTCAAATGTTATCAAAGAAACAACATAATCTTGGTATCGAAGTCGTGACATTGAGTTTAGGAAGTATTTACTACCAATGGAGAACTTGTATATTGTAACAATATTATTGGATTGGTAGAAGGTATGGGTGATGCCTATGCAGATTCAGACTGGAGATTATTTATCAATTCATCAAATAAAAGTCTTAATGCAGTTTTATTATACAATGCTAATAGTGTATCTTCAATTCCTGTTGGTTATTCAATTAGTATATCAGAAAATTACAATAATATGATTGTACTTCTTGATTGATTAAATTATAATTTTCACAATTGGATGATTTTCAGAAACTTGAAGGTAATATATTATAATATTTATTATAATAATTATAATTATTTAAAATGTTTTATTATTTTAATATATACATTTGTAGATCGTCCCCATACTTTTGGGTATACAATCCGGGTATACCAAATACTCATTATTTCTCTGCAAATGGGATACTAGAGCTGACCGAGAAAATTATTCAAGACGCATATGGTCAGAATGTAATAATTTACATACTGGTTCACACAATATAATACAGAATTCTCTTGTTAATCCCAATAGAATACTATTCCTTTATTCCTCCATTATACATTTTTTAAGATCCCATCTTGATTATATTCCAAGCAGTTGTGGTGATTTTAGCGAAGAACAAATGTTCTTAAGAAAAGTGCTTTCTCCAGGATATTACAATAATGAAAGATAGATATCAAGGAAAATGGGATGTAAATATGTGTAGGGACTACAGTTGGTGTTTAAAAAGAGACGATATTAATGCAAAACACAAGAGAAAAGCTATCAAACAGTCATTTATATAGTATTTAAATAGTATTCTATAATACATATTATTACATATTATTGTTATTTTATATTCCTGATAAATTATATATATCACCTAAATATATTTTTCTTGATAATTTATTTGAAATATTTCTCATATTTGTTGACAAAATTAAAAGTTGAATACAAAAAGAACTATAGCTGATTGAGCAAAACGGTATTCAGATTTGAATTCAGTGTCAAAAAGTAGCATATAATCAGTTAAGAAACCCTTGATAACAAACAAAAAAAATTCAAATGCAGACCAGTGATATTAATGAATTCACTAAATGACGCATTATAATCGTCTTAAATAACCATCAAGCATTTGCATAACGTTTTTAATATAATAATCTTAGATCGATATAAATAACTTCTTCATTTATTCGTATTCGTAAACTAATATGGTTCATATAACATAGACCATTTGTAAGGTAAGTTTGTATAACATAGCCAATTTGTAAGGTAATCCCGTATAACATAGCTCATTTGTAAAGTAATTACTTAATACTTAATACCAACTCTATATAACATATCATTTTTTAATAGCGGGTATAATTTGATAACTATATATAGTTATAGCACGAACGTCGTACATCCTACTGCGTACGTTTCTTTGAATACGAATATAAATAGAATTATATGTCTAACTACCTGTGTTAAATAACTAGGTACATCTGTACTAGAATATATGATATCACGCGATTTAACGTAACTCGGTACTATTACATCTAAAGATGTCTCTATATAGAATACATGTGTTACTAATTATAATATACATATGGCCACTATAATGGATCTATAGAAGATATAACATAGTACTTGTACTTAACTGAACTGACTTCCTCACAATATATTACTTGTACTTATATATATATATATATATATATATATATATATATAAGTATTACTGTTATTACATATAATAATACTGTAAGATAATAATTATATACTCCATTATATATAGTCATAAACAATACCCTTATTAAAGCAATATATGCGTATGCACTCATGTACTTATGAATGCATGCATGTAGGTAAGTAAGGATGCACTAGTATGCATGTATGTACTATATATGTTTTTAATAATATCTAGTCTTCGCATTGCATATTAATTATCAAGTGTTAATATGATGATATAATGTAAAACAAAGAATAGTTGATATTCCTATTATTTTGAATATTTTATCCTCAAGATCATTGGAATTTGATCTTGAATTTAAGTTGTACGTACATATAACACGTGTTATATATATATATATATATATATATATATATATATATATATAAATTAACTATATAAACAATGATTTTAATAAAGTTATGTTCTTATAATATTAATAAATATCAATTATTTATAATTATGTTATCAATTTATATCCTGCTTTAAATCAGTTAGTTTATCAATTTAATTCAGATTTAAATATTTAAATATTGATATACGAAAGAGTCTATAAAATACAGTAGTTATATTTTTAGATTATATAATAGATAATATACGTATATATTATATATGTGTTTTGGATAATATAAGCCAATATTATATAAGATTATTACAGGCTGGCCTATGCAAATAACGAACACATTGGGTCTTACAGTATAGTATTACTAAGAATACAAATACTCTGCAAGGTCAACAATACTCGTATCTAATAAACACTGTATACACTATATTAGGGTTATTAAAATTAATAATAAACACGTGAATGACTAGAGTCACTATAGATAGACATATATATATATATATATATATATATATATATATATATATATATATATATATATATATATATATATATATATTACTTATGATGATGATTATGATGATATCGGTGGGGGTAGTGATGATGATGAAGATGATGATGATGATGATGCTCATAGTTGATAACAATGATGAAGCCAATGATAATAATTATAATTGTTGATTGTATACATATATGTATCTATAGGAACGTATATGTATATATAGGAACGTATATTTATCTGGATACTGAACTGGAGAATAGGTATATATATATATATAGTTAAGACACCGGGTATACTGTGTCATCACTAGTATACAAATGATAGAGTCAGAGTTCAGGCTGAGGGGGAGGAGTTACCTGAAGACAAGCCACGTACAAGTTCATCTTAATGACGTCACGCTTCGTCTCGGTCTGTATTCCGAATAGTCCCGCCTTCTTGTATTTAAGTGCAAGTGCACTCGCGCATGTACCTAAATATTGTTATTTGTTGTTATGTAATAGTGTGTTTGTTTACGTAATGGTCGGTAAAAGTAGTTACGTGATATAATGTAATCATATTTAGCATATCTTAGTACTAGTTACACTCGGTAGTAAAAGTTTTAATTAGGGTAATATGGTAATGGAGCAATGGGGTAATAGGGTAATAGATAATATATATTTAAATTATTATTCATTACATTATTATGTGATCAAAATATCAGAATTTATAAATGAATATTAAACCATGATATATTATCCATATTACAATTCCCTGGTAAATTAATATTGATATATATATACATTTATTAAATTATATGTGTATTAAATTATATATATATATATATATATATATATATATTACATATATACATTTATATATTAATAAGTAATGCATTAAGTTTGTTACGTTGTAACACCTCTCACTCGATGTATCTATAGCTACACATCACCCTTGTTCTACACACAACGTGACACACACGCGGGTAACTATAGCTACATATCACCCTTGTGTTCTACACACCACATGACACACGGGGGTACCGACCTGAACCCGGAAGGAGAACGTTACAGATAGCGCAGTACTTCGCTAGAGCCGGAGACATGCGCGGTATGTATGTCTTCAGAGTGTTCCTCTCTTTCTGCACAGGAAGGGGGTGGTTACGTCATCACAAGTTAAGTCATCGCGGCGGTTGCGTCATGGTTACGCAATGACGTCATATCTAATACTCGATAAACAATGAAATATTAAAATAAGCCTCAGAATAACATTTTATAAACTACACAATCGAAATATCATATTTCAATAAAATCATCAGAACATTCTCAGATCATTATTACATTGAAGTTTATTATTAATAGCATCATTTTTCACTATCGGATAATAAATAATAATGTATATAATAATCATGATGTTAGTATATTGCAGTGTTTTCTGAGTACCGACACATACAAATGTGTATGATAGCATTGTTTCATGTACGACGTACGTTGAAAGTAAGTTTACTGCAATAGATTAAACTATATTACAATAATTAACATAAATTCACCTATGTCCATGTGACTCAATACTTTCATATAGTCGGATAGTGATCGCTTATTTTACCAAAAAGGTCATAGGTCATAGTTTACGTAGATAATGAACAGGCATCAATACCATCGATGTAAATAAAAGTGTTATTCAACTTTTATTTACATAGATGATCAATACATACAATTATTAAGCTGTATTTTTAATAATTTAATTTCTATAATTTTATTGTATGAGATTATGATAATGAAAACTTTAATAAATAACCATAACTTTTATATTTCTTAATAAATTATTTCCAAATTATATATATATATATATATTAACATATATGTATATTATATATTTGGTAATTGTAATAACAATATATTTGTATACTATATTATATAGGGGAAAGTAACATAACCTATGATACTCTAAACCATGACATTCTTGCTTTACGACTCAATGAAATCTATATTCATGGTCAAGTATAGGTCACCTACAGATGGTTTATGTCATTCTTTTCATTAAGGTCCTATTCAGTGACAATTAACTCATCCGTATCTACCCCCTTTATCAGCACTCATGGCGTTCCACAAGGCTCCGTGCTTGGTCCTTTACTTTTTATTATTTATATTTTACCCATGAAATCCATATTTCGTAAATATCCTTACATCCACTACCATCTCTTTGCCGATGATCTACAAATGTATACTTCTTTTCCCATTTCCTGTGATTCCAACTCTATTCAACTGTCTATTTTTAACTGCCTCACATAACTTACTGACTGGTTCTCCCATAATTCCCTATCACTTAATATGACCAAAACTGACACCATAATTATCTCAAGACCTACCTACCCCCTAATCATCACCCACCCCTTTCTACTAGCCCTCCCTACATCACAATCCATAACAACTCTTGGTTTCACCATCAACTCCCACCTAGATTACTCTGACCACATATCTATAATGATGCCAACTATTTTCTTTATAATATTAGAAAATCATGCAATAAATTGACTTTTCCAATGACTAAAAGTCTAATACACTCGTTAGTCTTCAGTAGACTCATATACTGCTGCTAATTTCTATATAATCTACCCCTAAAGCTTATGCTTAAACTTGATATGATACAACGACGTGCTCTACGCACCCTATATAAACTGAAGTTCTCTTCAATAGTATCAATATCGACCCTAATGCGAAAACTCGACTGGCTTAAGTTTAGGTATCTCTGCAGGTACAGACTACTATGCATCACCCATAATTTGATACATCTTAGATCTCCCGAATACCTATCAGACTTGATCAGTATTCAAACCCTTATTCGAGCTAGCAGGAAATGTCACACGATGAAAATTGTGCAACGATCTGCTCTATGACTATCTCTGCTCACTCTGAATCTGCTTTCTCTGTGGTAGCTCCAAAATACTGGAATGCTCTTCCATATGAAATTAGGTGTTTAAAATCCCTGTGAATATTTAATTTATTGTCAATATTTTTGTAAACCACGTACCTATTAACATTGTAACCTACCCTCCATTTTCCTTCATTTTTATTGTACTTTATTTATTTTATTTTTGTTTCCTCTTCATGACGCCCATAACCACCACGTGATTTTGTATTAATAAAACATTTTTAAATAAAAATAAAATACATAATACGGAAACTTTAACAATAAATGGTCTTAACATTTTATGACTCAATATTTTATTCAAAAATTACAATATATTAATATTATATGATTATAGATATTATTGTGATTTTAAAATTGTAATTAATCATTTTATTCAATAGATAACGGGGGTGTCAGTATTCGGTACCCATGTCCAAATACGGACACCCTGTGTTATAATACAGACACCCTATATACCACTAGATAGACTATATATTATTTATTAATCAATCAGACAAATTACAATTACATTATTTATAATTAATTTTATGAATAATCTATTCTAATTTAAATAGTTAATAATTTATTTATTTTAGTTATTTTTTTAATTGATAATATAATGCAAGTATCTTAACAATAAAATCTTAGATTTAGCTTTATTGGTATTAATATTATAACTCACGCGATTTTTATGAAAATCAGAATAGTTCATACGCTGCGCGCTGATTGGTTATATATACCCTATAGGGTGTCCGTATTAGGGACTTATATGAACTGTAGATATATGCTTATAACTTAATGAATATTTGATAACAAATATATAAATTATATATATCATTTTTAGAATTCTTTATTTTAAAATAATATAGTGTTATATTTTAAATATCGATACATTTTATATTCTTGAGAAGGTTAATTAAAAAATAAAAAATACTTTTTTAAACTATTTATATAATAATGAATATTTTATTTATTAAACATTTTTTTTTTAGTATTTATGGTTTCTGAGATACCGAGAGTGTCCGTATTCTGTTACTTTCATCTACCAATAACGAATGACTCTCAAATGTCTTCAATTGTAATTATTTGTTAGATAAATTAAGTTATACTATGTAATAGAACAGATCATAGGTTATAGATTTGTAAACAGAGCTATAAACTTTGCAATTCTTTCAAATAACGAAGTAAAATGGGTATTTCTATAGAAATTTATAAATATCGTATTTACGTTAGTTTTTAAATGAAAAAACTATATATATATATATAGCATTTCCTGATTATAAATAGAACAACAACAAAAACAACAACAACATCTAATTTATCACAACATAATTACCATTTATCACTTTATGATTAGTATCATATCTTATATTTTAATATTAATTTTATTATAAATTTCATCTACTTGTATATTTGTATTTATTTAATATATTTATTCACTATTTGAGTGTTAATTTGAAGTATTGAAATAATTTCTTTTTTTCTTTTTACGCTTCATTGATTTCACAAATAAACAATACATTATATTATAAATTCACATGCATTCAATTTGTATTCATCTAGTAATGTTCAATATCTAGAACATTTAAAGATACATTTATATTTTCATTCATAAAATGACTTTATAGTGTACTATATTTATATAGTATTTATTTATTTTCAATAAATTATACACTTAAGTTGACATTTATAACTTAACCGAACTATAATTATTATAATTATTATAATTGTATTGCAAATATTCTCGGAGACATCATATGGGACTCTATTATTGGGTAGTTGGACTACCTACGACTATCCTACAATATATACTCTGGTATATTTTATTGGATCTCCGCCGTGCTGATTCCTCACTTCCTGAGTTGATCGTCTACATTTAAGTTGGTCCGCTGCATCTGAGTCAGTGTATACATTAAAGTATGTTTATAGACGATGAAGAGGACTTATAGTTCCTCCTCATCATCGCTACTTCTTACCTCGGAACTCATCTGGTTATCTCAAATACCCTCTACTCAACGTGGTTCCCTTCTGAAATAACTACGACCTCTATTGAAATTTTTACCATAACTAGTTTTTATTTTTATAAACTCTAATATTATATTATATTTTATTATATCATATTAGGATATATTACCTATACTATTATTAAACACGAATTCACATTATATCCACTGCATTCTTCCTACTATATAGTATTATCTCACTTGTAAAACATGCCTCTCTAGTTTCCATTATAGCTTTATCCACCCTTCATCTATATTATCTAGATCATGGACTCATTTAAATAACCCCCCTCCTGCTTATGCACTTTCTATTTTTAATTCAGCTAATTTCTCCTTCTCTTGACCAAATTATCTTTCTATCAAACCCCTCACAAGCCCTCACACACTTCCTACTTCCAATACAAACACTAAGCATTCCTCCGTTATTCCAAAATGCAATATCGAACCTGAATCCCATACTACCACCCCCTAACCATTGGCCCTTCTATGTCCCTTCTCCCTTACTCCCAAACTACTCAATATTAAAACCTCCCCCGTCCCCCTCTCATATCCGTCAATCTTACAATATATCATAATTCACCCCCTACTATTACTCACCACCAACTATCTTTCAACCCCAAATCAATAAATTTATCTCAACCTATTACTTATAATTATAAACCATTATCCTCGCCGCATTCCTTTCCCTCACACATTCCTTATCACAGTGATTATTCATCCACCCTTACTTATTCCCGTGTGTCACAACTGAATAACTTACACAATGAAAACTCCATTCATCTAAAATCTACTCAATTAAATAGCGAGTTTATCTATACCCTGATTAACCATCTCGATATACCAGCTAAATATATAACTAAGACAACATTTACTAACCATTCTGCCCAAATCTACATCATCAATTCCTCTATCGTCAAAATATTTTTCCAAAGATTTTTGATTGCGAGGAAATACACCAAATGTGCCCATTTATTCATTCGCAATAACCTTCCATTTCATATGTGAATAAGAGGTAGAATTATCTACCATGCCTACATTAACAAACTTACTACCCCAAATCATAAACCATACTTAAATAATCTGACTAAAACGCACGAATTAAAAACCCCTAACAAACATAATGCATGGTTCCATTCATCAATACCAATATTATCCTTAGATATTTCTAAATGGAAGCTATCTTATGAAACTTACTTATCTTCTAAACCCTCCACTCGATTGAATCCTTCCCAAATCACAACCGACCGCTTACCCTACCTTTACTGACCCGTATTATCCCAAAACGCTACTGACCTATTAACCTCACAAACCATTACTGACCTTTTACCCTCCGAATCTATAATTGACCCATTACCCTCCCAAAATACTACTGAACTCTTACTCTCCCAAGACACTACTAATCACTTATCATCACCCTTACAATCTAACAATAGTGCATGACTATTAGTTAGCTTGTCACTTATTAATAATAGGTCCCTTAGATATAATGCACTATTACTAATATCCTACCTGAAATATTCTACAATTAAGTTAGTTGCTATTACTGAAACATGGATATCTCCAGAAGACTCCGATATATCTTCCATGATATTGGATACTCTCTATTTATTTCACCTCGTATTAATGGCTGTGGTGGAGGAGTTGGTATATTAGTTTACTCTGCCAACCATACTATTATATACCCTTCCTTCTCTTATAGTGATTGCTTGACAGCCTCTTTACATTTTATGAATACTGTTTACTCCTTTGCTATCATTTATGAACCTCCAAAGCAATACTATACCACCTTATATAATGAATTTTATGACTATATAACTGATACTACACTATCTAACAAAAGTCATAACTTTATTCTAGGGGACTTTAACTACCACTTCGAATCAAATATACATCCCCATTTCACATTCAAAAATCGTACTGACTCTCTCTCTATACATCAAGTTATAACTTTCCTTACTCATATTACTTGTCATTTACTTGATCTAATTTGTGTAGATATCATAGTAGTTGTCAGTGTATCACATAATTGTTATAAATATGACTTAATTACCGATCATTTTCTAGTAACTTGTCGATTAGTTCTTCCTTACTACACCTCCATAGAAAAAAAATCAATCATATACAGACATTATAGGTCTCTTGATTATGCTTGTTATGCCTCGGAACTTAAATTAATCATTCTTTTATTGCCGTGTTCCATTGAGTCACTTAATGCTCAATCTTACTTGATTGATAATTTCCCCCTCAAAAACTCGAACTATTAATATCCATTCAAACTCTCCATGGTTTTCCTTCTTTTTTTTCCTTTTTAAAACTTGTTTCTTTCAAACGCAACCTACGTAAGCTTGAACGAATCTTCTAGAGTAACCCCGTTTCTAGTAATCTCTTAATATTTTCTACATATCGCAAGTTATATAAATCTGAAATCTATAAAAACAAGTCTGCTTTTTATATTAGTCATATAAATAACCTCACATCAAATCCCCATGCTTCTTTCACCCTTGCTCGTAAGCTTCTCTCCCCTACAATACCTATTAATATACCTCATATACCTAATATTGCAAAAAATTAATTATGTTATGAATTCGCTAATCATTTTACTGATAAAATGTAACGCACCTGCACTTTTATGTCATCCTCCTACCAATTAGCTCTATTCCGTGCATCTGTATTAGTAAACCAATACCATCGAATTTTTCTAATTTCTATATGCCTTCTATTTTCACAATATCTAATATTATCTCTAACTCTTCCTCTTCTCATTCTTCTGACCCAATTAACCTAGCCTCCTTTAAAAAACTAAATTATACTCTATCCCCCTATATTCTTGATATTATAATCATTTCCCTAAATTATGATATTTGATCAACTTCCTTTAAGCATACTATAATTACCCCTATACTCAAAAAACCTTTACTTGATCGTAATATAATTACTAACTATCGCCCCAGTTCACAACTTACGTTTCTCAGCAAAATTCTGAAACGAATTTTTGATATACAATTAAATAGATTTATAGCTGATAACAAATTATATGATATATTTCAGAGTACATTTAGACGAGGACACTCAACTGAAACTAGGCTACAACAAATACTAAACAATATATACTCTCCATCTATCTCCTGCCAACTTATTATACCTCTCGTGTGCTTTCGATTCCTTAAGCCATTCCATTATTATATCAATATTAGAAATGATTGGTATACGTGGAACCGTAGGTACCTACTAAAATGTTTTCTTCTATATATATATATATATATATATATATATTAAATCGATCATCATCCGTTAAAATATGCAATTTCTCTACACAATCTCGTCCTCTTCATTATGGTGTTCCTCATGGATCTGTTCTTGACCCACTCCTATTCTCAATATACATCCTCCCCTCTACATGTTATTATTGGTCAATTTCCAGATATCCACTATCACATATACGCTGATGATAGTTAACTATATTTCTTCTTATCTAACTTCTCCAATGTACTATCAGATAACTCACAATTATGTAAATGTACATTAACTAATAGATCATGGATTATATCTAACAACCTTCTACTTAACTCTTCAAAATATGCACTTCTAAATATCCCATCTAACTATAATTATTATCCTCCTGTTCTCATTGACGGTCTCCCCATCATTCCATCCTCACCTGTTCTAAATATTGGTGTTAATTTGGATACTAACCTATCCCTTAATTCCCATATAGCTAATATATCTAAATCAGCTAACTATCACCTCTTCAAAATTCGTCTTATAAGAAAAGACCTAACTCGCCCTATTATCACTGTCCTCATAAACGCACTCGTCCTCTATCGTATCGATTACTGCTCCTCACTACTATATAATATCCCTATTACTTCATTATCCCCTTTAAATCATATAATTCGTGCATCTATACGAACCATTTTCTCCATAAATCGATTTGACCATTCCATTACCGACTCCCAACAACTCCTATCCAACGGGTTCCCTAAAAAAACGATCCCTCCTAAACCTTCTATCACTCGCTCATAAAGCAATATATCATACTTTTCCTCCTTATTTGACTTCCCTATTAACACTAAGACGCACACTGACTTCCTTACGTTCAAATGCCGACATTTCCCTAATTTGCCCTCGTGTCTCATATCTGAAATACCATAAACGCGCCTTCAGTTATATGGTTCCATCCTTATGGAACTCCATCCCTGCCTCTATTAGATAAATCCATTCACACCCGTCCTTTATTACACACATCAAAGCTACCATATTATCAATGTAATATATTCACTTATTTTAATCATATAACATTACTATTTTTATAAATTATATTATTTTATCGTTTTATTTATTTATTTATCTATTTATAATTTTCGTTCTATATTGTTATATGCACCTACGAGGGGTGGCCACACCTATGATAAGTTCTATAAACCGTATTATCATCATCATATATATGTGTGTGTAGTTAACTATAGTTACTTATATCCTCGTAATTATATAAATCATATATTTTGATTTACAGGTAAAAAATATAAATCTTTAATATAAACATATTTAGATATAATAACTTTATCGATAGGTGTCGCTTTTTCCTTCGCAGGGGAGTGTGGGTGTTGATATCCGGGTTCTTTGGGGTACCATTCCGTGCTCTGAAACTCCGGCGACTTGGGAGAGACTGGGGCGTAGGCGGTTACTGATAACTTATCCATCACTGGAAGAATATGCCATCACTATCATCCTGATACGCTGTCAGTGCGTTGTTTAAACGATAAGTGAGTGGTGTGCGCGCTCGCTCGCTCGGTTTGTTTACATTGGTTACCGATACACAAACAGATACCGCTCGTTAATAATGGATAGGTAGAGTGGCGATGCTTGTTATTAGCTTCAGTGGATATCTCGTCACGCCACGGAGCATCTCGTTCTTTAAATATTCAACTCGCGTAATCACGGTGAACTCATTAACGGACAGTCGCACGTACATTGTACGTACGCATGTATACGAGTGCGTGCACATGTACGCCGTACATGTGCATACGTATATATCCATATAAATATAGGGGAAAGTCCCCGATTACCGACCCCCTCCTAATACCGACCCCCTCTCGTATCTCAGTAAATATAAGAGTTATCAAAAAATTATATAATCATGAATTTTTATGAATTATTTTGAATTAATTTAAATTAATGATAAATATGAATAAATATTTTGTTTAAAAAAATATTTAATCCTTCAATTGTTATTTGATCAAATGTAATATTCTGTTTTTACTTTTTAAATATTTGAATAATAACTTTTTTTAAATCATTGTAAATACTTTATTAATTAAAAGAAAACTTAATGTTGTACATAATATTGTAATTCAATACAATTTTTATAACTATTATAAAAATAATTTAATTTGAATAACTATTAACCAATATATCTTAATTATAGCAGCCCATATGATTTTCCTATTACTGACCCCCTAAATTACCCTAATACCGACCCCATGTGATTTATAATATCCAATCAAAATAGATCCGTATTTTACTTTAAATTATGTTATAACTTATTTGTGTATCATTGACATAGATTTAGGAATCATGATTCCAGTTATTTATATACATATTGATTAATAAATAAATATTAAATAATAATATACACTATTTTAATATAATTACTATAAAGTTTAAATTTAAATTTAATATTACTATTAAAACATAAATTCAATAAAAAATAAATTACGTCATATTATAATTAATTATATTTATGTATATCTACTATTTTTATTGGATATTATAATACTACAATTATTTATACCACGATTATTTTAGGGGGTCGGTGATAGGGGAAGGGGGTCGGTATTAGGCACATGTATCCGATTACCGACCCCCTTTATATTCTTGTAAATATAATTATATCAAAAATTTAAAATAGCCACATTATTCATTGCCATTATATTACAAAAATTACAAAATTTCAAATAAAAATATTTAATATTGAATAAGTTATTACAACTAATCATTTAGGGGTCGGTAATCAGGGACTTTCCCCTATATATATATATATATATATACTGACAACTCCCGGTAAGTCAGACTCGCAAGTGACTGGAAAAATGTCCGACTTAGCGAGATGTCCGACTTATCTGAGATTATTATTCTCGCCTATTTAGTAATTAAATACATTTCTTAAATTAATGGCTGCAATTGAATTCAAGATTGCATTGTTTATTGCTATATATCATAACAGAACATTATCCGCAGTATGCTATGGGTATATTATAATGTATATTTTTATGAAAGTTACCTGATAATGGAATATTGTTTCCCCGATTATGCTTAAACTATAAAGATATGTCTGTATCAATGTCAACATTTACTACCTTTCTTATATTCTTTAATTTATTGTCGTGAATATTAATTTGCCTGTATAACTCATATTTAGTTGTACCCATCCATAAAACGTCAAAAGTCCAATATTATATGCATTCACAATAATGTGTATCTTTTCTCCATTTTCAATTATTTTTATAGCTAACTATTTGTCATTATATTATTATCGTGTTTATCATTTTATAAAATGAATAATTATAAAATTAACATCGATTGTAGATATGTAAAATAACATGTATAAGGGTATATTTCAATATTTAAAATATATTTCATTATTTTACAATTTCGTTTGAAACTTGATTACAATTCAGCTCAATGGCGCCACGCATTCACTTCATATGAATAGATATCTCAATTAGACAAATCTCAGAGTAATGCACTGCACAATGTGAAGCCTAATATATTCACTATTTGAATACATATATTTTAAAATTAAAATATCTATAGATATTTTAATTATACGGATTACAATATGTATATAACTCTGTATACGAATGCGTATCGTATACGACCTAAGACTATATGTATGTCGTATAGTCGTTAATACAGTGTAGGGGATAGTGGGGTTGTATGAACAGGTGTCTTGCATGAGTCACTGGAGATAACAATTGTTTGCTACAGCAGAAATTTGATTTAACTGAACTAGTATCGTCATCTATAATTAATACAGTTGCGGAAGTATCATTTTTAATAAAAAAATAAAATAGTAACATTTTAATCACATTTTAACTAAAGTACGCTCAAAAGTAAAAATTCCAGACAAGGTAATATATGTTATAACTTCTGTAATAATAATTTGATTATTTTCATATTATATATATGATTTTAATATATAATTAACTTAATATTAATATAAAAATATATTTAAAATTTTAAATAAAATATTTAAATTTTATCAATTAATAATAAAATTTGATATGGGGTTGAGTGAACCACTAAAAATGGGGTTATATGAACATTGTTCAATCAAACAAATATCATATGTTAATATTTATAATATAATATTATAATATTATAATATTAATATTATTATAATATTATATTCAATGATCCGAATATAAATAAGTAATGATTAACTGGAAATAATATAATTAATTATATATCAATATAATTAATTTAATTAATTTTAATGAGGGTCAATTACTAATTCATACTAATTATTTAAATATTATTTCTAGGAATCAAAAATGAGAAACTATACTCAACAAACTGATAGAATACGTGATAAAACTATCATGACAAGAGCAATTAAAGAAGTAAAACAGGGTATGTTCATTCAACCCCGCCTTTGGGGTTGAATGAACTTTTTTATTTTTTTTTATTAATTGTAATTATGAAATCTTATAAGTATTCCTTATATCTAAAAGTGATATATTATTTAACTAATATCATATATTATGCAATACAATTTAAATAATTAAGAACAATTTATTATTACCACAATGATAGCATTTTATACAAAAACATGGTCATACAACCCCACTCTCCCCTATACATACCTACGTGTATAGTATATACCTGTAATGTTTAGCTTATGAACGATCTGCTAATCCGATAATGTATATTTGCAAGGTCATATTGTAATTAATTTACTCTGCTTATAAATAATCAAAGACTATAAATATAATATTATATTATATAATATAATATATATATATATATTATATAAAACAGTACTATTTTATGTGCCGTTATATTTATTATTATTTTATTAATTGTTATTATATAAATTCTATATTTAATTGTATTATAATAATGATGTGTTATATTAAACTGTTTACTTTTATTACTCAAGGTATATCATTAATAAATATGTTAATGGCATAAGGTAGTACTTATTATTATATATGTGTGTTTATTTGTTATTTAAAAAATGTAAGATCTATTTTTAACCTTTTCAGGTCAGATGATGGGTTCAACTAACTCGAATCTTATTTTAAATATGTATGTGGGTGATAATATAGAGTATAACCTATGATGTAACATTACCTAATTTGAATATTATATGGTAGTCAATAACGTATGCATACTTTAGGTTTTAGGTTATATTACGTAATGTATTAATCTTTGAAAATAGTTATTAATACCAAATTATTTATCATGAAAATGTATGGGGTACATTTTATTCTGGTTAAATAATGATTAGTATTTACTAACTAAGTATTTACTAATAGTTAGTAACTATTAGTTAGGATTTACTATATATAGGCATATGTATATATATATATATGCGTATATTAATGGTAGAGTAACATCACAATCTTAACATTGCTTTATAGGTGAAATATACAAATGGGTCACATATTTATTAGAACGACATTTCATTTTAATTAAAATTTAAACAATTCTTCGATTCTTAGAAATGTTTGAAATTTTATATTTTATTGTCTATATATATATATATATCAATAATTTAATATGAATTTAAAATATATTATATGTGTTATATATATGCGTATATTCGTAATATAATTAAACTGTTTATACAATTGTATAATATATATTTAAATATATATATATATATATATATATAATATTGTCGTTTATTAACATACGATTATAGCCTGTACACACGATTATCGTGCATCAGTGCTAAAGTGTAGGGTCTACAATACATACAGACTCCCACAGAGAGATTATCACATGTACAAGAGGAATTACATATGTGTTTGATAAGGCATTTGTATATAAACCATCACATTATATATATACATATATATTGATTTACATGTGAGATGTGTAAGAGTGATCTGTATAGTGTAGTCCACTGTTTACTGTACAGTGTACTAGTCAGTCTCTTTTGTCCCGTTGTATTTCTCAGAGAGTTATTTACAATGCGCGTGTTTTTAAAATTACTTTCATCGTCAACTGAACTTGTTGGTCTTACAATGATTAATTTCATCAATATTTTGACAATGGAATATATTTTTGATATGTGTTCCTATATAATGCTTCTTTCAAGTTTATTCATAATTGATCTGCATTTATAGTAGGTCATATAATGATATATAAGGACTAATTCATTTTTTTATAATATTTGAATGTATATTTTATTATGGCATTTGTTATTTTCAAGCTGCCCAATGTTATACCCAATGATTTCAATTTATAAGATTTTTAAATATTTCTAAATTGTATAGATTTATAGTACAATTGTCCTATTTCATTAACTATAGGTAATATAGATATAATAGACTCCATGGAGTAAATATAGTATCTTAAAAAATTAGCGAACCTGAGTCTATTATATCTATATCACCTATAGTTAGTGAAATAGGACAATTGTACTATAAATCTATACAATTTATAAATATTTAAAAATCTTATAAATTGAAATCATTGGGTATAAGTAGCTTGAAAATAAAGAACAATTTCTATAATTTCTGCAAATTATAGAAATTGTTCTTTAGCGGCAAACACAATCTTAACGATGAATATTTTAGAATATGTTCTAGAGTTTCTAAACTTGTATTAGCTATTGCGTATATATTTCAGATATCTATAACTTCAAGGTCTGCTCAGATATGCCGAATAAATATAGATTCTTGTTCGTTTCTAGAAAAGTTTTGTAATATAATTAATTATTAATTTATAATAATTATAATTGTTATCTAAAACTTTAATTAGGCCTACCTTATATTTACTGTGTGCCGTCACACATTATATTATAGCAAACATTTATTTGTTTAATACTTACCTTACCTGATCGGGATAGTTTCCCGAGCACATTCAACATTTTTCTTCCACGTCGTCCTGTCTTTACTAGCTATCTTAGGTTCTTCAGTCGTCAGTCCCGTATCTTCACATAACTGTTTTACATAGGTTTTTCTGGGTCGTCCAATCTTTGTTGTTCCATGGTTTGGTGTCCACAACAAAACATCTTTTACGATTTCTTCCTCACTTCGATAACAATGGTCTGCGAAACATGTTCTTCGTATACGTATTATACTTGTTAGTGGTGGAATATTTCCGTAAAGGCGAATCTTCGTTGGATGCTCTTTCCATGATATATTTAATATGTCTCTCAACATTCTTGTGTAAGTGCCATCGAGCTTTTTCTCATGTTTTTTAGTTAGGGTTCAAGCTTCAGAACCGTATAATAAAACAGATTCTACCACGGCTCTGAGGAAGTTCTTCTTTAAAGTTGTGCTGAGTGGTGATTTCCATATGGAACTTAACTTTTCTAGAGCTGCCCAGGATTTAGCTATTCTTATTTTTATTTCTTTATCGGTCGATTCTATTTCGCTTCGAAGATAAATGAAATTATCGACATTTTTCAAGACTTCCCCACCCATCTATAGATGTTACCGTTTTATTTGAGTTTATGTTCATGTGTTGCGTCTTTTTAATATTTACTTTTAGACCTACTTTTTTCCAACTTTCTTCTAAGACATTCAGTAGGTTTTCAGAATTTCTGCTATAATCTGTAAATATTACAAGATCGTCAGCATAATCTGCATCTGTTATCTTGATTGCTGGATATCTTCTACTTCGATGTTTCGATAGTGTTAGGCCTAGATCTTTATTTTCATCAATAGATGTTCTTAATACGTAATCGAGTGTAATAATAAATAATAATGGTGCCAGAATATGTCCCCTGTAGAACACCTGCATTTATATCAAAATATTCTGTGTCGCCATCAGGTGACCGTACCATTGATTTAGTATCTCTATATAGTATCATAATTGCGTTGATTATCTTCATTGGAATACCGTATGACTTAAGAATTTGTGCCATTTTAGCTCTGTGTATTGAGTCGAAAGCTCTAGAGAAATCTACAAATATTAGGCTTGCCTCAAGATTATTTTCTTTAACACCTTCAATTATCCTTCTTACAGTTATAATTTGTCCGACGGTTGACCTGTTATTTCTGAAGCCATTTTGATTTTGTCTGAGGATCATATCTAGGGTGGGTTGTATTTTTTCTCTTAGTAGCGTATTATATATTTTAGCCGCGATACATGTTAGTGTAAAACCTCTATAATTGTCTGTAACAGTGAGGTCACCTTTCTTTGGGAATGGGAGGATGCATCCTTTCGTCCAGTGTTCAATTGGTTTCTGAGAGTATACATCGTTGCAGAATTCTAGTAATATGTGATTGAAGTGACCTGTCTTCCATACTTCGGCTGGTATTTCATCTAATCCGTCGGTTTTATTTGTCTTTGGTTTTTTGAGTACCATTTCAAGTTCTTCTATAGTAAATGGACCTTACTCAATCTGAAGATCTTTGTCCACTATTTTTATTATGTCTTGATTAGTTGTAATTGGATGTTTTCCTATTAATAGAGAGAAATGTTGTTTCCATTTTTGTATACGCTCTTTGTCATCTTTTGTTTTAATTTTAGATCTATTTGTTGTCTTTCTATTGACAATTTGCCATGCTATAGCGGATTTCTTATTATATGCAGCTGTCTTGATATCATCTATTTGTTTTTGCAAATATTTGGTTTGCTTGTTTATATATGTATCTTGGAGATTTTTTTTAGCTTTTTTAAGCTCAATTTGTTGGTTAGTGTTAACATTTTCTTTCATTTTCAGTGATAATTGTTTCAGTGCGTTTCGTTTTTCTATTATATTTATATTTTCCCATGGTACTCTTTTCTTTTATTTTATTTTAATCGGAATAAATTTCTTTGTTGCTTCTGCATGCGAATCAAAAATGCTAAGTATTTATAATTTGTACTTTTACATGATTTAATTGAGTCTTCGAAATGTTGTTTTAGATAGCTTGTATACTTCCTTTCAATAGATTTGTCTTTTGTCAAAGTAGTCCAGTCATATCGTTTTTTATTAACTATTGAATTTTTATTAGATCTTAAACTTAATTTAAGTGTAGCGGTAACAATTCTATGATCAGAGTAAATACCTTCGAAAGTATTGTAGGCTTCACAGTTCCTAGCACTATTTATCCATTTATTATTGACAAGTATATAATCCAGTTGGGATTTGAAGCCATTTTGATGAGTCCATAGTTTACCACTTTTCTTTTGAAATTTAGTATTTAAACTTTTCAAACCGTTTTCAAATATGAAGTGATCAAGTAGATAACCATTTCTATTAGTTTCAGTATGATATGTAAATGTATTATCATGACCAATACCCAGATGTGCATTAAAATCACCTGCTATTATTAAAACATTATGTTTTGGTACATAGCGAGTAAATGAAAAATAAATTATTATAAAATTCAGAAACATCATCTTCATCAGAAACATTTGTTGGGCTATAACAGGAAACTACTGTCATAATAGGGTTTCCATTGAAGTTTGCTGTAATTATTCTAGGACTTATTTGTTCCACATTTGTTAAAGATTTTGTTGCACTGGGACTTAGAAGTAGGCCTATTCCACCAATTGAGCTGTTCGATTTATTTTTCCATGAAGATGCTGTCACAAGAGTCCATCCATAGTTTAAAATATGATATTTAATATCGATATACTTATGGTATAATCTATGTTCTTGTATGCATATTATGTCAATATCGTGTTCTATGGCAGATGCTACAAGTTCAGATGATTGACAGTCACTTTTAAAAGTTCTGATGTTGAAAGTCGATATATGTATATTTTTTTGAACTCTTTAAAAACTTAGGTTTCTGGTGTATTAATGAGTCAGTAGCTTGTTTTTCGTGATGCAGGGCCTGACATTGTACCCTGACATGCGCTCCTTTATTATACGCGAGACGAGCGATGCGGCATGATTGTTTGGTGTTGTTGTTGTTCATGTGTTTTTCGTTAGCTTATTACGCAAATGTGCTCGCCACTACTACATTGCGAGCAGTTTCCTATTTGACTCATTAATATTAACCGTAGGCCTTGAGTTGGTTCTTCAGCTCAATATCAACACCATTACTGCTCCAATGGTTTGCACCGTAACCCTGGTGCGGGTGACAACAGAGTAATAGATATTGCCAAGGTACCTCTCTGATTTTTGGTTCAGGACTGCTTATTGAATATATTATTCTTGTATTTGCAGCTAACATTCCATATCTGGAGGTCGATTCCTCTATCCACTACATGGGGACCCGCTGGATGAGAGTTAATATCTCCACACCAGTAATAGTTTCTCTTAAGACTGCATGTGCAAATAATTAAAGAATCTCGTTTTTAATGTTATATGATAATATATGTATTTTCTTGGTATTATCAGTTATCATATTTAAACAAAATGAATTTAAATCACAGATTGACTTTATAATTATAAACAGAAAATGGAAGAACAGTGTAAAAAACTGCAGAGCTTACAATTCGTTTAATATTATTGCATCTTATCATCGAATCATAACTACAGATATAAAGCTGAGTTTAAGAGTGAACAAAATAAAAGATAGAAATGCAAACCATACGACTGGGCAACATTGCAACATGATACTAAAATAATAAAATAGTTCATTATAACAGTAAAAAACAGTTTCTCAGCTCTTCAAAACTCTGATGCCTCATCAACGTCACCAATCAACATGATATATACACAATTTGAAAAATCATGCAAAGAAGCAGCGAATAAAGTAATTGAAACCCAAATTAGAGAAACGAATACCATGGGAAACAGTATAAATCTGTCAAAAACGAGATATACTAAACAAAGTAGCAAAACTGAGAGATAGCGCACCTACACAAGTTAATAAATACCTAAATATACCTAAATATCAAAAATTGTATTAAAGCACAAAATTCTCTAGAAAATTCTTACGATCTAGAACAAATGAACTATATAAGTATAAAGATAAATGAAATTCAAACAGCTGCTACAAATAAGAAATCTTCACTAGCTTGGAAAACAATAAACGAAGTCAGTGGAAGGAAGAAGTCCAATAAAGCGAAACTGAAAGTAACTAATGATAAAGATCTAATTAAACTTTGGCATAATCATTTTAAAGAGCCACTAGGCAAGAATATCCAATCAACAATACATAGTGAAAATTCAACTCAAATCCTGAATATACTTGAGATAAAAATTGGTACCTTCACAAAAGAAGAAGTGATAAAAGCTACAAAAAAATATATCATACGGAAAAGCAATTGGATTATACGAAATACCAGCAGAAGTACGGAAATTAGAATATTTCAAAGAATTCTTACTAGAATTCTGTAACCGTGTATATTTCCAAGAACCTATAGAAAGATGGACAGATGCAAGTATTCTTCCTTTTCCAAAGAAAGGAAACCTATCCATCACTAAAAACTACAGAGGAATAACACTAACAGCAATATCCGCAAAAATATATAACTTAATATTATTAAACAGAAGTAGACCAGAAATTGATCCAATTCTAAAGTGAAATCAAAATGGTTTCCTTAAAAATAGATCTACGATAGAAAAATTCTGACCATAAGACGAATATTACAACGAGTAAAAGATAAAAAACCTACACTAACAATCCTCTTCATTGATTTTTCAAAAGCATTTGACACAATAAACCGCAAAAATATGAAAGAAACACTCATAAAATATGGCATACCGGAAGAAACATTTAACGCAATCATGATTCTCTATAATAACACTCGATCAATGGTACGTTCACAAGACAGAGATACACCTTTCTTCGATATTACCACCGGAGTGTTACAGGGTGACACACTAGCACCATTTATTTTTATAATCTGCCTCGACTATATTCTAAAAATATCTTTGGACGATGACAGATAACTCGGATTTACTTTAATTGAAAGAAGAAGCCGACGATATCCCGCAGAACAAATTACTGACATATACTACGCAGACGACATTGCCGTAACAAGTAATACCTTACAAATGCCAATACTCTATTATGAAAATTGAACTAGCCGTAAAAGAAATTAGACTTAACATCAATACTGATAAAACAGAATACATCAATTTCAACCAGAACAATAACTTACATATGGAAAGTATAGGCGTAAATATGATAAAACGAGTAGAAGACTTCAAATATCTAGGAATTTATATTAAGTCAATTAAAGATAGAGATGTAAATATAAGAATCGCTAAAGCCTGGGCCGCTTAAATAGCATACATTCAATATGAAAATCAAAGTTAAGTGAAGGTCTCAAAAGAAACTTTTTCAGGACAGCAGTTGAATCCGTACATGTTTACAGATCCGTTACATGGACTATAACACAAACGATAGAAAAGAATATTTACGGAGCCTACACTTGTATGCTTCGTGATGTAACGAATACATCCTGGAGAGATAATCTAACAAATGAACAACTATATGGTGGTATACCAAAAATCAACAAATCAATACGAATGCAAAGATTAAGGTTTTCTGGACACTGTTCGAGAAGCAAAGATGAACTGGCAAGCGATATAATACTCTGGCAACCACATATTGGTAAACGAAAACGCGGACGACCAGCAAAGACGTACATCGATCAACTAAGATACGATACGAATCTTACAACGATAGGAGAGATGAAAACAGCGATGGAGGATATAGAAGGGTGGAAAAAATCATGTCATGGATTACCGATCAAGCTCTACCTGGTAAGGTAAGGTAATATTTAAACATACGTTTATAGACGTAATCATAATTAAGGAATGTCATTCTTAATTTAATAGTTTGAGGAATGTACCCTCAAAATGTTCATTACTCCTAAAATATATGTGTTCTTGAAACATGTATCTTATAGAAGTAAATATAGCTCTCAGAACAATATTATTATTTTGTATATAATTTGTATTATATATAATCATTACATCTTTAATATTACTATTGTTATTATCCTCTTCCATTGAAATACTATGCATAGTATATTATACCATGACTAGTAAATCGTTGTATTGCCTTATTCCAATTAGAATAACCAATAATTATAAATGCTGGGATATTATCACCATTAGTTTTTTATATTGTGTAATACAATAGTAGCAAAACACTTCTTCCTTTTCACTATACCAATGAATCCATTGTAATTTTGTACCAGTTTTTTGGAATGATAATCATTGCTATTACGAAAATAAACATATTTTTATTACATATTATATATGACTGGAAGTGCTTAACAAATATTTTGTTATCTGCTTTTTTAGAGTTTTCAATTATGTATGTATGACTCTTAGACGATGCAAGTTTAACGTTTAAACTTATTGTTGGAACATTTGTTTCTTCGGTTCTAAACAAATTTAAATAATATTTATTTGTTAATTTTATTATTAAGACCAACTGGTAATGCATATAACAAAATTCTTTTAAAAGTTATTTTTATTTTGAAATTTTGAAATTTTCAAAAATATATTTAATATTATTATTAATTATATAAATCAATTAAAAACAATAGTTTAATTTTATTTATTATAATATTCCAAAACTTTCATAATTATTATTATTATTATTATTGCAATTCTATAGAATGAACTTATGTCCATAATTTATAAAAAAAAATTAAATTAAATCTAATAAATATTAAATAATATTGTGATTCAATATTGTCATGGATTTATAGTTTACCATTTAATAAAATACAAATCTATGAATATTGTAGAAGCTAAGCACTATATAAGGTATTGACATAGACATTTAATATACCTTATTAGGTATTAATATATAACTTAGTTGGGTATTGATAATATTGTGACTAAAAATCAAAGATTATAATATTTATTTTACTAATAATCGAAAATCGAAATCTAATAATATTAAATTTACTCTAAATTATTAACAAATTATTAAATTATTTTAAATATAGACGCAAAAACAGGGGGTCCAAAAATATGCAGACCCCATTATTTATAAATGGGGGGGGGGCATACATGATATCCCTGTTTCTGCGCCCCTACATATTAACATACATACATATGCATTATAAATATGCATTATATTAATATATAAATACGAATATTAATATAATATAATATATTAATTAATAGCACACTTATACGGCTTTATATATTAATATAATGTGTACTATGTAAACTATATTTACATGACTTAATTGTAGCAATATTTGTATGATTGTTTAGTTGTAGGTAGCCATTAACCTATATTTCTATTGGAAATAGCAGAGTATTCAAACAATAATTATTATATTTTACTACATATATGTATCTATAGATCAGGGATTAAATATTAAAGTAGAACTATAGTAACACTTTTATTAATAAACATGTATGTTAAGATCATATATATATATATATATATATATATATATATATATTATCATATTTAGGTACAAGTACCTGGGTAATTGTAGAAGCATTGCTGATTGTCGAGACAATTACCCTTTTATACCCCAATATATATATGTGTGAATATATACTAATCTTCATAGAAACTCAATTACACGTAGGTTATATTATTATTTAACAAATTATTTACGCATGGGTATTATACTTTCTATGTATTGCCTATATATATATATATATATATATAATACACAATGTATTATACAATATACAATGGGTGATATTCGTATCGAAACTAATATCACCCATTGTAGGGGGCGTGTATAGTTCACGCGTACGTGCATGCCCTCGATGTTACCGCATGACGTAACTTCGATAATACATCAGTAAGTAGGTCAGCATCAAAGTAACGTCTCGCAGTGGAATATATGCACACCGTTAGTAGAGTAAGAGAGCCAGACTACAGTGTTAACTATAGCCTAGGGAATAACTATAACTTATTGTTAAGCATTAGACAGGCATCACTATTATACATATACATCAATACATCGAATACATATGTTATATATGTCATGCTTTCGTAAGGGATATAGGACATATAAGTAAAGCAATATTAAAACAATATATTTAATTTAATTTATTATTGAATACATGTTTTAACTTGTTAGACATTGTATATATGTATATTTATACAGATATGTAATGTATACATAAGTATAGCACACGGTAGTATAAGTATACATATGTATACGTATGTATAAAATCCAGTTAGGTGTATATATACACAGGTGTATATTTAATTTTTGACCTATAGGTCAAAAACTAAAATTCACAATTATCTTACAGTTCATAGTTATGGAGTTAGCTAAGTGTGTTACCCACTTCAGCATACAGTTTTCCCTGGGTATGACTCACCATACAATTAGGCCTCACTTACAAGTAGTTTACCAATATAAGTAGGTCTCACATACGATCGTATATTCACATATCATCACCTACTCGAGTAGGTATCACATACAAATATACCTATAGGTATCCCATACAACTTGTATGATACAAGTATTTATTCCCTACAAGTAAGTCTCATATACAAGTAGGTATCAACTAAAAGTTGGCATGAAGATAAAGTTCTCGAAAATAAATCAGACATATAATATAAACATAACATATAAATAAATATATGTAAGGGTATATATTATATAATATATAACACATATACTATAGTATACTTAAAATAATGATATTAATATTAAATATTAATAATATTAATATAAGTTAATAATAATTTATAAGTTAGATATCATCTTAGGTACATGTACACGAGATGATCTAGCGGAGTTAATTAACGAAGGTATGGGGGCACGTGATATTAGGGTATCAGCGTATAGATCGTTAACTATATAGTATATCTATCCTAATTAGGTTAAATAAGTAAGTTGTCTACTTAGTACAATAATAGATCATTACGATAGAGAAGGTATGAGGGTGCAGGTAGGGAAGGTGTTTGATAGGTAGGTAGGACAGTAATTAGGATTATGATGACTCATGAATAAATGGGATAATGTATACAACTAAAGATAAGTCATAGGGATGAGATAGTATATATTAAAGCTATATTTGATATTAATAGAGAATTAAACGAGTGGGAAGATATATGTATAGGTATGTAAAGATTAACGAGCATGGCTATACCTGTAGGTATTAATCAATATTATATAATATCAGGAATGTATTTAGGATAATATGTATATTTAATATATTGTTTAGAAATGTTAATATTATTATTAATATTACCAATGATATTGCGAAGCAAATATATGTCACTTGTATCCATAGAAATAGAAAGAATCTTCTCTCTAGCTCTATGCTTTTATCTATTTACTTACTTTACTTTACTTTTTTCCTTGACTCGCGAATCGTAGGGGAAATCAATGAGCTGGCTGTTACACAATGCTATCGCCATTCATCGCGGTCATGTGGTTTCACCAGTCAGACTGAGTCATCTTGCTCCATTCTTTGATATCATAAATCCATTTTATTTTTGGTCTACTACATTTGCGATTACCCTCAACTATACCCTGAAGGATTTGTTGTTGACATTGTCATGTCTATTTATATGACCGTACCATTTTAGTTTTCTTCGGCGGATGGACTATAATATAGGTTCATATGTACTAATTAAACTTATCATCACATATTTAATATACTCATTTAATAACATTTCTTTGTATGTTATTCCAAGAAGTTTTCTGTGAAATTTGTTTTCGAAACCTTGTAGTTTTTTATTGAAGGGCACTTATAGTCCAAGATTTGCAACCATAAGTTAGAATATACAATACTAGAGAGCGATAGAGATTATATTTGAGCTTGAAACGGATATATTTTCTATTCAAAATTGTAGTTAGCCTTACCATAGCCGATATAGCTACAGTTAAACTTATTTTAATCTCAGAGTCGCATGAGCCATCTTTTGTAATTGTAGTACCGAGATATTTAAACTAGTCTACTTCTTCTAGCTTTTCTCCATATAATTGAATGTTGGAATGATGATTTCTGTTGTTACAGTTAATCATTATCTTGCTATTTTCTGAACTACTTTGCATTCCATACCGACTAGCACTATTTGACAGCTTGTTTGTGAATGTTTGCAGTTCATCGTTTGATCAAGCTATTAAGTATATCTCATAGATAGATTTCGGCCAACAATTGATATTATAGATATATGTTCAACTTGAATTCCAGACATAATATCTTCAAGAAATAAATTGAAGAGCACAGGAGATAGTAGACATCCCTGTCTCACACCAACATTTGTCTTTAACATCTAACCTTGGATACTATTAAACAGCATTGCGCTTGTGGAATTTTGATATGATGATTATATCATTAAAGTTATATTAGAGTCGATGCCATATTTATTGAGAGTTGACCAGAGTCCCTCATGCCAAACTCTATCAAAAGATTTATAAGGATTTTAAGATTTTTAAAGGTCTATGAAATTATGATATACGTCCTTTTTTCTTTCTACGTGTTTTTATATTAGATTTCTATAATTGAATATCTTCTCAGTGGTACTTCTTCTTTTCCTAAAACCAGCTTGTTCTTCCGAAAGTACTTATTCAGCTGGCGAGGTTAATCTATTCAATATAATTCTCAATAGAATTTTGCTTGAGTGGCATATTAGGCTCATATTTCTATAATACTCACACTTTCTGAGATTGCCTTTTTTGGAATTGGTACTATAGTATTAGTCCATTGCTTTGGCTATTCTTTGTTAGACCATGATATTTTACATCATTCTGTAAAAACATTAAACGATTGTGTCTCCTCCGTATTTTAGTAACTCACCAGGTATATTATCAATGCCAGGAGATTTACCTTCTTTTAGGATATACATGGTGTTATGAGGCTAGAATGTTACAATAAAATATGTAGTAAATATAATTTTATATTGAAAATGGATTTATTGAATATTATATTTTTTGAAAATGGCTGTATATTTTAAGAAAATTGGCTTTAATTATAATATAATATTACATTCTTAAAACAAACACTATAATTTAAATAATTTATAGTATTCACAAATGTATGGGAAAGTAACAGAATACGGACAGTTCCCGAATACGGATACTCTCGGTATCTCAGAAACCATAAATCATACACAAAATGTTTAATGAATAAGATATTCATAATTATATAAATAGTCTAAAAAAGTATTTTTATATTTTAATTATTCAAAATATTGCTGATATTTCCATTAAACTGATTTTTTTATTACGTTTTTAAATTTATGAAAATAAATTTCAACTTAAAACCTTCTCAAGAATATACAAATGTAGGATTATCGATCGATCAAAAATATAATAATATATTATTACAAAATAAAGCATTCTAAGAATTATATATATATAATTTCTATATTTGTTATCAAATATTCATTAAGTTATAAGAATATATGTAGAGGTCATATAAGTCCCTAATACGGACACCCTATAACCAATCAGCGCACAGCGTATGAACTATTCTGATTTTCATAAAAATCGCGAGCGTTATAATATTAATACCATCAATAAAGTTAAATCTAAAAATTGTATTATTTAGATACTTAAATTGTATTATTAATTAAAAAATAATAAAAATAAATAAATTATAATTTATTAACTATAGTTAATTATAATTAAATTAGAATAAATTATTCATAAAATTAATTGTAAATAATGTAATTGTAAGTTGTCTGATAGATTCATCAATAATATATGGTTTATCTAGTGGTATTTAGGGTGTCCGTATTTTAACACAGGGTGTCAGTATTCGGACACCCCTATTATATATGGAATTAAAATATTAAATAAAATTGTAAAATCACAATAATATCTATTATCATATAATATTAATATATTGTAATTTTTAAATACAAATAATGAGTCATAAAATAAGACCATGTATTGTTAAAGTGTCCATATTAGGTTACCTTCCCCTACATATATTTTCATTTATAATAGTAATATATTTAATTAGTATTTAAATATTAATTAGTATTAATTAGTATTCGGACACCCCTATTATATATGGAATTAAAAGATTAAATAAAATTGTAAAATCACAATAATATCTATTATCATATAATATTAATATATTGTAATTTTTAAATACAAATAATGAGTCATAAAATAAGACCATGTATTGTTAAAGTGTCCATATTAGGTTACCTTCCCCTACATATATTTTCATTTATAATAGTAATATATTTATCAAATAAAATATTTACATGTAAAAAAATATAAACTAAAAATAGAATTTAAATAAATAGTTATCAGTACAGATGGCGCAATTTTTCATTAATTTATAAATTCATTAGTGACATAGGGGAGAGTACTCGAATACCGACACCCTAACAATAAGTCACTATAACTTTATTATTTCTCAATTAAATATTCCAAATTTTATTTATAAGGATTAAGTAGGTATAT
Organism: Osedax fenrisi; assembly: GCA_964019155.1. NCBI lineage: Eukaryota > Metazoa > Annelida > Polychaeta > Sabellida > Siboglinidae > Osedax > Osedax fenrisi. The sequence continues at coordinate 72,559,512 of OZ025240.1, read as the reverse complement.
ATATAATAGATATTTTAAAATATAATTGAGTTTGTTTAACTCTGAGTAAATAGGGGTGTCGATATTACAGGCACTGCCTCGAATACCGACACCTTGGCACATAATATCGACACCCTAAATATATCGATATTTAGATATACCATATATTATTTAATATCCACTATCCAATCAGAATTAAATACGCGTTACTTTTAGTTAATACACGAAATTCATACGTTGTTTTCATATAATTAATTTTAGAAAATATTTAATATTTTATATTATATTATAAATATTAAGTTTTAAATTACATAATGCAAATATTGTACGTATATAGGAGTTTTATATAGTCTCTAAAATACTATTTAATTCCAAGTAGAATCAATTACAAGTATAGGTGTATATTCCTATGTGTATATTATTATGTATGTCTATTAATTTATGAATATTATCATAACGCACGCATATTATAAACAAATAACGCTGATTGGTGTCGATATTACCCTATGTCGGTATTATGAAAATGTATGTTGCTTAGGTAAACGTCAATAACTTTGTAACAAATAATGAAAAATACAAAATCTTTTCGTCACATTGTAAAATATAATAGGTCTATACGATGTATTTAAAATATTTAAAATATATAAATTTTCAAATGATTGAGAATCGATATTGTACTTCAAAAATTTCATAAATTTAGAATTGTAACGAAAAAATCATTTTTTTGTTTATAATTAAAAAAATATAAATATTAAAAAAAAAAAGTATACTTATATGAATTAGAATTATATTGATTAACATTTCATACATTAATTATTTTTTGATTGGAATTAAATTTTAGAAGATATCTAGGGTGTCGATATTACATGCATGTCGATATTAGAGCACTCTCCCCTATCTTTCTTTCGGAAAATTTATGATATTACTTTAATATTCTGGTACAAATATAATGAAAAGTTCGTATATATATATATATATGCATCGATATATTATATAGTAACTAAATATATTAACTAAATAAAATTATTAATGAATATATATATATATATATATATAATAGTATATAGAAAATAATAGTTTATATCCTAGCTGATACATATCAATATAAATGTTATTACTTCACATGATAATAGTAAGCCTACATATCGTAATAGGTCATAAATTATGATTCATAAGTTAAGTTGTCGTGACTATTGATGTGAATAACTTACTGGTATATATATATATATATATATATATATATATATATATATATAGGCTATTAACGAGCATAACGTTATTATCTGATTTCTTTTATCATTATCTTAATATTATTATATATTTTCCATTTTTTATACATCTTTTAATTAATGTGATAACAATTTTTACAGGCATACAAATATTTATACATATTTACACATTTATGTGTCCTATATAATTACTCAATAATGAAACTATTTGTTAGGATACCTACCTGTAGGTATGTAGATACTAGTACCTATCATAGTTTACTAATGAACTGCAGTACCATGGTACTTTTCTAATTACTTATTAACTGTTACGTTACTTTTATGTTGTTAAATGAATACTCAGGTATTTGTAAATATTTACAAATAAAATAGTTTACAATAAATATGTTCATTGTCACAACTAGTCATACTATACATGTGTAGAAATTACATTCACTAGACACATACAATACATTCATTAATACAACACCTATAAGACATCAATAGCTGGCCAATGTCCTTGATATCACTACATAGATACACACACACACCAGTTTTAGAAACGTACACCGGTTACGATAACAAACAGAATACCTAATTGCTATTAATGTATACCGTTATTTACCGTTGTTTAAAGTTAACAATCGATGTTTCATATCTATGGAAAGTGACATCGAACGCACTGGACATAACATGGAGCCGTCATGTCCTCGATATAATACAATGGAGACGGTCGAGTATAACAAAGAGATAAAACGATACGTTTGTTTATTACGTAATCATATCACGTGACTACCTTTAGACCAATAGAATCGTAGGTTGCTTTCATAAGAACAGTATAAATAGTGTGTAGCGTAATACAATATTAATTTTCATTATTATTAGACACGCACACACACACACGTATTATCAGCATCATCATTATCAGCAGCAGAAATCTTCAGACATCATCATCATATATAGGAAGATATACCAGAAGAATAAGATCCACAGACAGCAACATATAGTCTTACCATCAATATATAGAAACATATAGTAGCCTTATCTACATCGGGCATCATAAGATATTATCTATAACACTAGCAGCATACATCAACATCAGCAGAAGACAACAATATTATCACCATCGATATATAACACCATCGGACAGCATCAACAACAACAACAATAATAGAAGCAGCATCAGCAGACAACAACAACAACACCAAGAGTATAACAATGGAAAGTGATACAAGTTATTACACTGAGCAAGTTAGTATTGTAAATCGTTGTAACTTTCTACAATATAATTTGGAATTGGTAGATTATGTATACCTATTTAATACATAGGTATAACACATATATTATATATATATATATATATATATATAATATAATATATATATTACAAATTATATAAATGATGACATTTAGTATATTTTATATTTATTTAAAAATAACTAAAGTTTTAAAATGTAATATATTAGTAAGTGTTACACGTTTATCGATATAGAATATGATTATATATATATATATATATATATATATATATATATATGTCACAAACATTCAATTATCTATCTAATATAATTATTTTTCGAAATTATAATATCCACCTATATATCCGCCCAATTTATACTAGCAAATATAGATTCAATTGTTACTGAAGTTACAATATGTGTTATTGTATTATAATTAGCTATATAATGTGTGTATGCATGTTCAATTACGTTCACCTATACATACCGATATACTACTTGTATACAATAGTGAGAGTGTTCTCTGAATAATGCCTTCTAAAACTTCATCTGATCACCTATGATGTAACAGTAGGTATAGTATAATAGTTATCTAACCTATAATATACCTATACAACTTTATATATAAATTATCGGCTCTCGTTAAAACCATGGATGCTTTAACATGAGAACGGCTTTGAAGAGACATTGGAGCCATATATGGTTATAAGTGAAAACTTCATCTAATTTCCTGTAGGATGAAAGTACTCCACGAAATGAAAATAATAATAAAATATATAATATAAGTAAATATACATATATATATATATATATTATTTATAGCGAATGTTACTATATAAGGACATGGTGAAGTCCTACGATAGCGGTATTGTCACACACTACAACAATACCCATCACCTCAGCTGCAGGAAGATTCTCTATGGAAGCCATGGTTATGCAACACGTCCCTATTGACCTCTGACGGTGATACCAGTCTGTTGACCTCTTCGGATGAGACTGACACGTGTCAGAGCTACCTACCTACCCTGTACCCTAACCAACTGTGCCCTACACCACTAGGACAGGTTTGTTGTACAATGTTCACATTTAAGAAACAAAAGGGGCTGAATAAAATTAACATTATTTATAAACGTACATATTCACTATGAAAATGAATTGTACCTTCCGGAAAGGTATAATTTATAATTAACCTTATTTAATTGAACCTATATGTTCACTATAGTCAAGGACTTGTCATTGATATAGTCATGGGAAACTCAACATATGTTTCATATATTATCTTGATATATCCTAGTATAATATATAGTAGGCCTGCATAGTATATTAAAGGATAATATAGTATAGCTAAGGATTTTGTTATAGATATGTATTAGAGGTTAGTGTACATATATATATTGCAGTCTCTTAAATTATAATATAAATAGCCAAGGAATACTGTTTACATATTTTCATTTTAATTGTGAATTAGTTTTATTATATACATATTTTGCGATATGTATTATTTTAATGTAATATGTTTAACTTATAAATTTAATTATAATAAATACTATTAGTATATATATATATAGGGGAAAGTGAGTACCAGTAAACTCGGACCAGGTAAACTCGGACCACTTTTGAGGTAAACTCGGACCACTTTTAAAGTAAACTCGGACCACTTATTAAAATAACTATATTTTGTATATTTCTATAATATAATATGCTTTAACTTACTTCCACCTTATATAATTATATTATATCTGTTAAATAAATTATAAAAAGAGTCATTTAATATGATATTTTTGTGGAATTATATATTTAAATAGGTAAACATTTAATTTGAACTCGCACCACTTTTGAAGTAAACTCGGACCACTTATTAAAAACATAAAGATGATTCAGACCAACCGTATACACCTATATATTGTATATTTCTAACATATAATGCTTTAACTTATAAGTTAAAAGTATAATTTCACTGTATATAATTGCGAGTATTCCGATATTACTACACATACATAATTTATCATTTAATAACTTTAATAACATTTAATAACTTAACATAATTTAAATTGTCGTATATCACCACAGAGCTAGAGAGAAATTTCTCTCTAGCTCTATGTATATCACCGACGAGACCCACGATAGAAGCTATATGTATTATAATAGAAGTATACAATATATAAGTTATTTTAATAAGTGGTCCGAGTTTACTTCACAAGTGGTCCGAGTTTACTTCAAAAGTGGTCCGAGTTTACTTCAAAAGTGGTGCGATTTCAAATTAAATGTTTACCTATTAAATATATAATTCCACAATTATATCATTAAATGACTCTTTTAATAATTTATTTAACATATATAATATAATTATATAAGGTGGAAGTAAGTTAAAGCATATTATATTATAGAAATATACAAAATATAGTTATTTTAAAAGTGGTCAGAATTTACTTTATGTTTTTAAAAAGTGGTCCGAGTTTACTTTAAAAGTGGTCCGAGTTTACCTCAAAAGTGGTCCGAGTTTACCTGGTCCGAATTTACCTGGTCCGAGTTTACTGGTATTCGGGGAAAGTCCCCGATTAACGACCCCCTCCTAATACCGACCCCCTCTCGTATCTCAGTAACTATAATAGATATCAAAAAATAATATATAAATGAACTGTTAGTAATTTAATGATAAATATGAAAACGTATTTTGTTTTAAAAAATATTTAATCCTACAATTGTTATTTGATAAAATGTAATATTCTGTTTTATTTTTTTTAATATTTTAATAATAACTTTTTTTAAATCATTGTAAATACTTTATTAATTAAAATAAAACTTGATTTTGTACATAATATTGTAGAACAATAAAATGTTTATAACTATTATAAAAATAATTAAATTTGAATAAATATTAACCAATATATCTTAATTATAGCAACCCATATTATTTTCCTATTACGACCCCCTAAATTACCCTAATACCGACCCCATGTGATTTATAATATCCAATCAAAATAGATTCGTATTTTACTTTAAAATATGTCGTAAGTGTTTATGTATCATTGATATAGATTTAGGTTTCATAATTCCAGTTGATTATATACATACTGATTAATAAATAAATATTAAATAATAATATACAATATTTTAATATAATTACTATAAAGTTTAAATTTAATATTACTATTAAAACATAAATTCAATAACAAATAAATTACGTCATATTATAATTAATTATATTTATGTATATCTACTCTTTTTATTGGATATTATAATATTACAATTAATTATACTACGATTATTTTAGGGGGTCGGTAAAAAGGGAAAGGGGTCGGTAGGTATTAGGCACATGTATCCGATCACCTACCCCCCTGTTTATTCTTGTAAATATAATTATATCAAAAATTAAAAATAGCCACTTTATTCATTGCCATAATATTACCCTAATTACAAAATGTCAATTAAATATATTTAATATTGAATAAGTTATTACAAATAATCATTTAGGGGTCGGTAATCGGGGACTCTCCCCTATATGTGTGTACATTTAGGTGTACTAAATGTAACTAATATTGATATTATCTAAGATTTTATTTTAAAATATTATCAACAAATATACTTAGAAAAATCTTTTATACTATTATGCAATTTAATTCTGATTTATATAATTTTTAATATAGATTACATTCTAATCTCATTATTCTTCTTATTAATTATGAATTTAAATATTTTATATTCATCAAATGCATATAACATACATTTTTATTCTACCTACACAGACTTCAGAACCATACACAATTAACAGTAGCACTGATCAGATTCCACTTACGGGACTCGTGGCTCTACTTCAATTGAGGCTATTCACCGCTAATAGCAGTTAGTCTAATCATGTGTTGTATAGATAACATACTATATAATAACATACCTACTATATGTGTTTAGTGTATTACTATAGTATGTAGTATATTATAGTATGTTCCTTATCTAGGTATCACTATCAAACATTAAAATATACATCATATCCGTATTTTAATTCTTCAGTTTTATTTCAAAAATTAATATATTCAATAATAATCGTATGTGAAATAAATTCTAGTATCTACTAATTACCCCGCTTTATAGAAACTCTATGTATATATATATATAGTATAATAAATATATGTAAATTACTGTAGGGTAAACTCTTAATATCATAAGCCTCTTAGTTGGTATTACAATAATATTAACTAACAAATGCATATGATTTTGTAACTGGCATGTAATGTTAAAAAAATATAAATCTATTTATTTGATTAAAAAAAAGTTTAAAGTATAATTCGTGATATTCTATTTTAAAAGTTTAATTTTACTTATGAAATAAATAAGATATGTATTTAAATACAAAGATTTAAATAGGAATTTTAATATATTGACTATCATTTTTAATTATATTTCTGAGAATACTATAGAATTACTATATTCATTTACATTATTTATACTAGATGAAAGTGTAAGTGGCTTTGATTATATCTTTGCTTTTTTATATTTATTTATTATTTGTAAGATGAAGTTGAAAACATATGCTAGTTATGATCTGAGAACAATATTTCTCAGGTTATTCACAGAGAGGAAAGCAGAGATGAAAATATCTAATTATTTTATTGAATTTTTAATATATCACATATATTATATATATTCTAAAATAATTTATAATATATATTACAATAACATTACCTAAACAGGATGTAAGGACGACTTGACCGGCCAAAAGATAACCCAACTACAGAACGAGTACTTCGACCGCTCTAGCTACATAGAGAATGACCGACTACATCGACTGCGCGTTACTATGGAGACTGTGGTTACCGTGGATACCACTAGTAAGCTGTATGCTATCAACTCTGAATGCGACCACCTTCACAAGCTGCTGTGTCAAGAGATTGACGCCGTTCTCGTCTATAACGATGAATTCCGATGTTGACCATTCCTCGTGGCAGCCAACGCTCATTGTTTATCTTGAGATTACGAGTAAAGTGTAAATATTGATTGTCATTTATCTAGTATTACATTAATTGTGATATATATATATGTATATGTATATATCATAATGAATTTTATTTATACATATTTAATTTTTTACCTGAATGTTATATATTAATTAATATTAATATATATTTTATCTATACATGAAATAAATATGAATGCAATTATTTATTTTATTTGAATAATGCACATGATACGATACATATATAAATGCATTTGAATAACATAATCAACTAATGGAATGTATAATCATTGTCTACAACTACCAATAATAATATTTATAAATAATTCAATGCTAAGGATGAATCATTAGACGTATGACATTAGATATTTAAAAATTTTAATAATATATAATATATATTATATATTTTAATTTACAAATTTTTTTTGCCAATTATATTTATTAACAATATATATTATTGGCTCGTATACAATTAGCTCGTCGGTCGTTATACAATTACTTGATACTGAAAGTCTCGTATAAAATAGTAAAATGATAAAAATATATAAAATACAATGATATAACAATGATTGTAAATATGTGTGATATGCTAGGGATAATACATTATGGATAATAAATATAAATCTGTATAACAATATATAAACATATAAATATATCTATATATATATATACTAATATACACACTAATTAATGGCATAGTAAAAAAAATTAAATTGTTACATATGTATCCTGATAGATATGCACAAATGTAGATACATATTCAATACAATGATTATTGTCATACTATATGCTATATATATATAGATAATGTAATGGCTATGTAATTAATAGTAGGATTGTGTATCAGAGTTTGTTATAATGTAGCCTTGTAATGTAGCATAAATAATATTATTATTTAAATATAGTAGAGATATAGTATACAACTCCCACTAACTCAGACTTTTGTTTAGTAACAATGTAAATACATACAAGAATAATTAGATATATCACACATTTTGTAAGTATCTTCTAGTCTGATTAGCGAGTGTATATAGTGAACATGAGTGTAGTATGCAAACAACATATTAAAAAAAGTGTTTAACCTCGTTCATATGTATTACGTTCACTTGGGTAATGATAACGATATAAGGCAATCATTACATTCATGCGATGGTAACTATTGTGGACAATGTTCACAAATATATTCCATTACTTTGTATACATTTATTATATCGCAATTTGTTCGTAAATTTAAGTCGTAAACAGGAAGATGATGTAATCGTAATGAAGACTGTATGCATTACATAACAACTTATCATCTCACTAGGTGGAGCCACGGGTGCTTATCTCACGTGCTTATACTTTCTGTAGGTAATAGATATTTTATAGCGTCTAATGTATTTGAAGAATCTATAGATCAGATACAGCATAGCGACTGCCAGCAACACGTGTTTGTAGTTCAGATCCTGTCGGAATAGAGTTATTTAGTAGGAAATATTAATTATTATACAAATCTATAAACCTGTCAACTATATCTTTTATACATACTATGTATAAATTAGTTTTAAAAATGTAATTTTAATTAATATATTAATTTTGTATTTGACTAAATATTTAATATATAATGAGTGATATCATAAAAATAAAACAATTTTCTTAATTCTTTATTTTTCAATAACGATATAATTAACTTTTTCAAATATGGTTTTGATTAATACATTGTGATATGTTAATAATATATTAATACTATACAAATCTAAATATATGTTCATTTTTATATATCAAATATATAATTATATTGGTGTTTAGTTTAATATCTAAATATATATATTTGTCTAGTTATTTATCTAATGGTGTTATACATCTAGACTTTCTAGAGATTAATAATGAATTAAGCATTACTTAAATGATATATACACTAAATAAATATTGCCTAACTAATATATGTCTTTTTGCCATTATAATAGTAACTCTCTACATAACACATATAATAGTAACTCTCTACATAACACATAATGTGTGAGATTTGACCAAGTCACATGTTCACCAGCTGAACTATGGTCTTGTTATTACACTAGTGTAAACATTGCTTCAGTGTAAGATGATGTACCTATGCATTACTATCTATGATGTACAGTACCTTAAGTATTACTAATGCATCTACTTACTTTATAAATTGACTTCAATTTCTTTTTTGGCGGCAAACCTGGCGATAGAAAATATAATTAGATATAAATAAATAGGAATATATATATATATATATAAATGTAAATGTGTTAATAATAATCGTTTATTAGAAGTTTTGTTTATAATTGTATGTAGATACAGTTATATTCTTTAAATCTTTCCTTTTAACAAGCATGTTAAGATATAAATATAGTTATTGTTATCTATCAATATTGTATATAAATATGCTGGTTAAGTTACTTTACTATATACAGTACAATATATGCACGAAATAATAGGTATATAGTAGGTAGACCAAGTCAAGAATCTCAAGTCTGATGCCTTTTCAATAGAGCTAGGATTACGAAATGAAGAAATAAAATTACTAAAGAAAAGATTAATCAAAAACTAAATAAATATATTCTATTCTATTCTAGATAGATAATACTTTACTATATAGTGTACAATGTTCTAACACACACCGACCAGTATAATTAGCGCGTAGAAGGACGTTGGGGTTCCTAAGATAGTTGATGCCGTCAGACTTCACCCTGCTGCTGTACTCCTGAGGGCCTGGTATCAGCTTGAAGTGAAGGCACTCCGACAACATTGCCATGGCAACCGCCATCATATGCGAGGAACACCTATCTGTCAAGTAGTGTGGTGTGGTATGGTGTTGGTGGTGTATATAGGAATGTGAATACATATCTTATGCAATGGAGATATTGAAATAGTGTATAAATATATTATATAATTGCTTATCTATAGAAGATTTCATATTTGTTTTTAATATAGTTTAAATATTTTAAGATATATTTCCCACAATATTACACTTCTTCCCTATACAGTTATTCTTGTAATACCTGCGTAGTTAACACATGCTAACCTATGAGGACTTTATCTCTTAAGAGTTTCCTGCTGGTTAAAGTATTGGCCTCGGGGGGTTGTTCAACTGGGCTAATGAGGGGGGAACACATGGGGTTATTATAGTGGTGGTGGTGTTAGTACTAATGGTGGAAGATAGACAGATACTATTACATCTACATACCTGAGATTATTTCTATATTTTATATATTCGTTTAATAATATATTCTATTTTATTCTATACAAAGAACCCTATATTTAAAGTTAACATATATAGATTTAAAAACTCATGTTTACATGGTAAATAAACGTCCTTTTGTATCAATATAACTTTAGGCATGCATATTTTTTATTTTATTTACTAAATAGAAATAAATGGACAAAAAATCATATATTAAACTCATATATTATCGTATCATTATATTTAATATAAATCTTTAACCAAATTATTTTCATTTAATTGAGCAATTCACTTGAACAAGATGACCTGATAATAGATAAATACTGTTGATTCAATATATATCACAGCTAATTCAATATATTTGGATATTACATGAATATTTTGATTCTCTTGAACCTTAGGGTTCAGTTAATGAGATATTTCACCTTAATATTTAACCGAATTACTACTTTGATATGAGATTTCAATATTGCTTTTATGATGAGAATTTATTGTGTCTTTAGAAAATGAGACTGAGTAAATGCTTTTGGATATTAGACTAAGACTAAGTCTATGCTTCAAAAATGAGCATTATTGACATCACTATTGACCACTAAGTACATCACATTAACTAACAATTCATCACTATAACATCCCGCCTCAGTCTGCCAGCCTATCACCATTCTAGTCCAGTTGTCATGTACAAACTCCATGTAGCCTAGCATTGGGCACACAAATACTGGTGGTGGTGGTGGTAGTAGTAGTAGTAGTAGTGGTAGTGGTAGTGGTAGTGGTAGTGGTAGTAGTAGTGGTAGTAGTAGTAGTAGTAGTAGTAGTAGTAGTAGTAGTAGTAGTAGTAGTAGTAGTAGTAGTAGTAGTAGTAGTAGTAGTAGTAGTAGTAGTAGTAGTAGTAGTAGTAGTAGTAGTAGTAGTAGTAGTAGTAGTAGTAGTAGTAGTAGCAGTAGCAGTAGCAGTAGCAGTAGCAGTAGCAGCAGTAGCAGTAGTAGTAGTAGTAGCAGCAGCAGCAGCAGCAGCAGCAGCAGCAGCAGCAGCAGCAGTAGTAGTAGTTGAGTAGTAGTAGTAGTAGTAGTAGTAGTAGTAGTAGTAGTAGTAGTAGTAGTAGTAGTAGTAGTAGTAGTAGTAGTAGTAGTAGTAGTAGTAGTAGTAGTAGTAGTAGTAGTAGTAGTAGTAGTAGTAGTAGTAGTAGTAGTAGTAGTAGTAGTAGTAGTAGTAGTAGTAGTAGTAGTAGTAGTAGTAGTAGTAGTAGTAGTAGTAGTAGTAGTAGTAGTAGTAGTAGTAGTAGTAGTAGTAGTAGTAGTAGTAGTAGTAGTAGTAGTAGTAGTAGTAGTAGTAGTAGTAGTAGTAGTAGTAGTAGTAGTAGTAGTAGTAGTAGTAGTAGTAGTAGTAGTAGTAGTAGTAGTAGTAGTAGTAGTAGTAGTAGTAGTAGTAGTAGTAGTAGTAGTAGTAGTAGTAGTAGTAGTAGTAGTAGTAGTAGTAGTAGTAGTAGTAGTAGTAGTAGTAGTAGTAGTAGTAGTAGTAGTAGTAGTAGTAGTAGTAGTAGTAGTAGTAGTAGTAGTAGTAGTAGTAGTAGTAGTAGTAGTAGTAGTAGTAGTAGTAGTAGTAGTAGTAGTAGTAGTAGTAGTAGTAGTAGTAGTAGTAGTAGTAGTAGTAGTAGTAGTAGTAGTAGTAGTAGTAGTAGTAGTAGTAGTAGTAGTAGTAGTAGTAGAAGTAGTAGAAGTAGTAGTAGTAGTAGTCGTAGTAGTAGTAGTAGTAGTAGTAAAGGTCAGTAGTAGTAGTAGTAGTAGCAGTAGCAGTAGCAGTAGCAGTAGCAGTAGCAGTAGCAGTAGCAGTAGCAGTAGCAGTAGCAGTAGCAGTAGCAGTAGCAGTAGCAGTAGCAGTAGCAGTAGCAGTAGCAGTAGCAGTAGCAGTAGCAGTAGCAGTAGCAGTAGCAGTAGCAGTAGCAGTAGCAGTAGCAGTAGCAGTAGCAGTAGCAGTAGCAGTAGCAGTAGCAGTAGCAGTAGCAGTAGCAGTAGCAGTAGCAGTAGCAGTAGCAGTAGCAGTAGCAGTAGCAGTAGCAGTAGCAGTAGCAGTAGCAGTAGCAGTAGCAGTAGCAGTAGCAGTAGCAGTAGCAGTAGCAGTAGCAGTAGCAGTAGCAGTAGAAGTAGTAGTAGTAGTAGTAGTAGTAGTAGTAGTAGTAGTAGTAGTAGTAGTAGTAGTAGTAGTAGTAGTAGTAGTAGTAGTAGTAGTAGTAGTAGTAGTAGTAGTAGTAGTAGTAGTAGTAGTAGTAGTAGTAGTAGTAGTAGTAGTAGTAGTAGTAGTAGTAGTAGTAGTAGTAGTAGTAGTAGTAGTAGTAGTAGTAGTAGTAGTAGTAGTAGTAGAAGTAGTAGAAGTAGTAGTAGTAGTAGTAGTAGTAGTAGTAGTAGTAGTAGTAGTAGTAGTAGTAGTAGTAGTAAAGGTCAGTAGTAGTAGTAGTAGTAGTAGTAGTAGTAGTAGTAGTAGTAGTAGTAGTAGTAGTAGTAGTAGTAGTAGTAGTAGTAGTAGTAGTAGTAGTAGTAGTAGTAAAGGTCAGTAGTAGTAGTAGTAGTAGTAGTAAAGGTCAGTAGTACTAGTACCACCTCTAGCATAACTAACATTGTTCCATGAACAGATCATGATAACTAAGGGGCACCTCCCCGCTGTAGATACGTAAGGTAGTGACTATCTCAAAGAAGGTATTAGTACACAGTACCCGTTGATGCTGTAGGATTGCGTTGTAGCCCAAACGTAGGAGACTCTTCTCTATTGTGGAGGTGCATCCTAACTATGGGAGGGGAGGGGGCGTGGTTATGTGGGGGGGGGCGTGTGTCATGTGACCACAGGTGGGATTAGGGGTTTGAATGCGGTACACCCTTGTTGAATGTCAGGCGAGGGTGTTAATTAAATACATGAGAATAAATAATCCATGCGAAAATAGATCTCAATGAAATCTACAAATGATAATAAATGCATACAAGGGAGATATCTGTTATATGGTACAATTTATATGATAAAGAACCTTTTAATGGTATTCATGACAACTTTAAAACACATGCACAAAATACTAATATATAAATACATTTTTAGAAAAGATTTTGAACACATGCATACATACCGATATATATATATAATGTGGATAGTATTTATTTACTATATGTATCATATATTATAACATTTTATTAGTATTATATAATATGAATTTTTATATTATACATACCAATTATATATAATAGTCTGTACAACTTTTAATAATATTATAGTTATCAATATATAAATTATACATATAAATACTTAATAATTAAAACATCACATCTTTCTACATATAATAATTATATAATTATTATACATTAATACATATAAATATAAATATATATATATATATATATATATATATATATATATATATATATATTCGCATTATATATGACCACTATATATTACTATATACAATAGACAGCATAGCTATATCACGATATATTATCAAACAACAATTAACAGTAATAATCCATTATATTTATGTATTAATTTATTAATGTGCAGTTTTTATTCTCACCTGAATTACATTGCGTGTATTCTGGGAACCAACCTTTATTAACTAATAACAAGTACTACCTAGTAGTTATTTATTATAGTATTTTACATAAACGATGTAGATAGGTTATCAAATGAGGGCGAAGGTATAGAGGTACAAAGTTAATCTAGAGATATGTACCATATATAATGTTTCATGAGGGAGGTACCAGGTATCTAGTCAGATTTAGTCGACAGAAGAGAAATAGTGTGAGATATAGTTATTGTAGTAATTAATTAAGGATTAAGAATGGGGTTTGTGGGATAATTGGATAGTTGGGTAGTTGGGTAGTGGGGTAGTGTGGTAGTGGGGAAGCAGGGTAGTCATGTTAAATATGTTTATTTATTATATAACAATAGAGTATAACTATAATGTAACATAACTAGAAGTATTGTGAAGGGTTTAGATGATGATGTAATAACATCACATGCATTACCTCCCTAATCACTATATTCATAATCTATATTTCAATATTTTATTTATATAAAAATAAATTGTTATTTAGACTTATACCAATTAGTTAAATATGAATCAATTGATAGATTATATGATAATAACTGTGGGACTACAATACATAACTAAATAATATCATCAATTACATGCGCCCTGCCTATCAGGGTATTGACTAGTGTCGCATGGTAACCTGTTGTATGACAGTGGAGTAGAGAAGTTGATGTGTAATGACATAACCTACAGCTCCCTCTGTGAACATGAAATGTAGGCATTCATCCGTAGTGCTGCAGTTATCTGTGGGGTCGGGGGTCATAGTTTGTGTTATCTACGAGGCAGCTGAGAGATATATGAATACAATGATAGGGTATTGGTAATGATGGATGCTAGCTGGTAATGTAGGCTAAAGTAACAAGTATTATGTAATGTATGTAATAGTATGTATCTGATGTTAATAATGATAGTTATACAGTGGAGTGAAAGGTAGCCCTAATATAATGAGTGTATTTAGCAGTAGTAGTACTGGTAGTACTGGTATTAGTAGTAATAGCAGTAGTACTGTCAGCGATGTATAAGTATAGTATAGTGTTGAATAAGAGGTACAAAGTAATAGTTTTACATTCTGCCACATATGTAAACATAATTAACTGTGAGTGACAGGTGCAGTCTAAACTAGTGCTGCACTATGATAGGTAACGGTGGTACTAACTGGACAGTATCGAGTGGCAGTGGTCACTCTCTTCTTCGGAAAAGAAATCTATTTATTTGTTAGTGATATTAATAAATATATCATATTAATACAATATATATATATATATAAACTATATATTATATGAATTTTATATTATATAAACTATATATTATATTAACTGCATACTATATACAGTATATATAAATAAGATTCTAAAGATGATAATAAGAAACAATTTTTTAATATATTACAATAAATAACCATTATTAAGAGAGATTACTTTGCATATTAATATGTATATATTATATTATATAATAGTATTAACAGATAGACTAAAACTGAGACCACATTCATGCAAATATTAATGAGACCAATCAGATTTGTATAGATAAATCATGTTAGATATTTATGAATATTCATATATAATGAATATTCATATATAATGAATATTCATATATTCGGGTATTTTGGTAGAATATTTACAAGTATAGCCTTACCTTAGCGAGTTATATACATGATTATAATACATGATGGCTAATACTTGATAGGTAGTATGTGTTTCTAAACTGAACTACACGATTGTACCTATAAGAGCACTACTACTGATGTATATACATAGATATCTGACTATCGATGAATCATCGATTACCTTGATCTAGTATGTGAACGCTTGTATTCCACATGTGTTTAGGGGAGATGAGGAGGTATTCGGATGGCTGGCCAATCAGCTGAGGGCTGTTCACGAGGAATTCAAGTTTGTTCAGGTACTGGGGATCTGCTTCCTGTTAGCGTGTGAATACCCGCGCGGGGGGGGGGGTATATAATGAGGTTAGATTATGCCTATACTCAGTGTTGCAGTAATTGTTCAGTGTTCAGAATAGTTCAATACTTCTAATCTTTCACAGAAATCTAAATTACAAAAATCACTATAACATATAAATTGTAATATATATATATATATATATATATATATATTATCAGATGTAAACATATCTAAGGTAATTATTGAAGCATTATTGCTTATCCACAAACAATTACCTTGTATTATCATGATAAGATTATATACATTTAATTCACATTATATACAATACATTCATTTAATTCACATTATATATTAAACATATTTATAACTATATTATATGAATATCATTATTTATTTGTAATATAACAATATTATCAATACGTATCATAGATTATAAAAATAGTAGTTTTATTATTAAGCAAACTTGACTTGTTATGCATTGTCAATTTAATAGAATTATAAATAATGTATAATTAATAAAGATATATAATTTAATTAATATATATATAGTGTTGTGAGATAATAAAAAACACGTTTTAAACAGACGTTTTAAACGCGTTTTAAACCGCTTTAAACATAGAATAAAAAACGAAAAAAACAGAAAAAAACAAGAAACATACATTTATATATATATTTATTTAATTGTTAATATTTAAATTTAAATTTAAATTTAATTTGACAAATAATAATTTCTCTGCTCTTTTTTTGATATAATAAATTGTATAATAATTGAAAAATGAATGATTATTTAATAAATGTGTACAAATATAATATTATTATTATAATAATAAAGTTAAATTAGATTTCTTTTATGTTTTGATATAATAAATTGTATAATAATATATATTATGTTTAATATTATATAAAAAAATAGTATGAATTTTCATATTTTTTTAATAATAATATATTAATATAAAAGAAATATGAAAGTTTATAATATATATTATTATATAATTTATTATATCAGAACATAAAAGAAATCTAATTTTACTTTATTATTTATAATAATTTATTATAAAATAAATATGAAAGTTCATACAGCTTTTATAATATTAATTATATAATGTACATATATCTATAGATTGTGATTCATTCTCCATGTCTATAACATTAAATAATACAGAAATACTCACACGTGTTATATTGTAACAAAATAAATATTATAATTATTATAATTGTCATACTAATGTATAGTTTGACAATATGATTTAATGATGCTAATAATACAGATAATATATTATTTGGATTATTACTGATTATTCATATAATATGTACTTACTTTATTATTATTTTATTACTTAATAACATATCTACTTTATTTAAATAATTTAATTTTTTGTAATAAAAAAAAGCGGGGAAAAAACGAATTAAAAACGAAAAAAATCGTTCAAAAACATGTTTTAAACAAACATTAATAAAAAACGCGTTTTTTAACAACACTATATATATATAATACATAATTTATTAATACTGTCTAATACATATATTATTAAAATTAATATTATAATTTGATAATATTATGGATGTTTACTAATGAAGACATTACACAATTCTGGTATATGTGTTAAATACTAGATAGATAGAATAGTAATAATAGAAATGTAACGCTTTTATTATAATATGATATTTAATAAATTATTAGTGTATTATTATATTATTGGAGGATACCTTCGTTTTGAGTATAGATTACAAGATAATCTCTGGTAATCTCCTTTGAGCAGAAATTGTATATACTGCATTATATTTTATTTCTACTCAATAAACCATATTCAATTCAATTCAAAATTCATGTAGTGCTAACCTTCAAAGTTTGAATAGAGTGTCCGGCTGTTTTGTAGATGATGTCGTAGATGTTAGTGAGGCGTTGTTTGATGTCGGGGTCTTTAATCGCAGTGTCGCACAAGTACTTCAGCTTACCTGTAGTGATCAGCTTACAGGTAGTGATGTACCAGTAGTGATGTACCGGTAGCTACAGTGTCTACTGAGAGTGACACTAGAATGTACAACTAGTTTCGTGTAGGTTGTAGTGTAACTTAATACACACTCTTTTTATATATATATATATATATATATATATACCAGTAAAGTTAATAAATATTTTGCGTAAACCTTTTCTATATCAGAATTTGATTATAGATAATATAGATAATATAGATCTATATTTATGAAATCATATATTTAAATATTTTAAATAAATATACCTATCATAGATAACCTATCAATCTATATAATATATTGTAAAAGAAGAAGAAGAAATTTTATTTAGACATCGTTTAAACAATTAAGTTAACAATAATGTATAATGAAATAATAAGAAAGTTATAGTGTAAATAAATATGTTTTTAAATTCTTAAATATTATTAACATAACTTACTACACTTTTATTTATACCAATAGAATAAATTAATAAACTATTATTTATATATATATATATATACAAGCAGCATAACTTAATCAAATGGTTTATACAAACAGCATAACTTAATACCTACTGTTATCGGCGCATATAAGTAGCATAACTCGCGAACAAACCTTCCATGATGCGTAGCCCATACACTCCATCGAGGTTAATCTGATCGAGGTGCTCTTCGTAATAAAGAGCCAAGTTCTCGATGCTGGTTAGTAGTAGTGAGAGCAGAGATTCGTTCTCAGCGGAGGGTGAACACGTCAACCACAGCAACGATAGTAGAATTATTATATAACTATTCTTTTCCATTGTTGTGATAGATTCGATTGTTACTAGACTAGACTATACGATAATGTAATCCTATATTACAATGCATAGAGTTTAATGATTTATATTAAACAATATTCTAAATATATCCATATTTTAATTTATGTTTATTAATGTGGACTGCTATTATACATGTATTGGTATCAAACTTGATATTAAATGTATTCGAATAATATGAAATGTAATCTATTTACATTTATACTGTATATTTAAATCATACTTTGGTAAATATTTGTTATATTTGTTACATTTATTCATACATGTATATGAATGTCTAGAGTTGAATTAACACTTGAGTGTAGTATACTTGAATATATTTTTTGTTTACATAGCACCTATTTATAAATAGCACATATATTATATAATAGCTAATTGGATAATGATAAATTATAAAATAAATATGATCAATATATACTTTTTAAATGTAATTAATCTTAATTACATATAGGTTATATAATTATCATATTAATATAATATAATATTAAATAATATAATATTTAATATTATAATAATATAATCATTATAATAATGGGCATACATTATACATATAATATATGTATTACATATATTATATGTATGTATCTTAAGTAATAACAATAATCAATAGAGTATGCATTTCATATACACTATAAATAAATACTAATGAAATTCATTATTAATTCCATTATGATATATGATGAAAAATGTATATATATATATTTAATATAATATTAATATGTTAATTATTATTAACCTAATATTTGTCATAAATGTTATGATGTGTACACTTCAATTACTAATTATTACATCATATTACAATCATATGATACGTTTAAATACCTTATTTTAATACGTTATATTCATTATTCTATATTATATATCATATACTTTATGTATTTATATAGTAATTAAAATTACAGATGTTATCTATAGTTCATAAAATATATGTTAAAATATTAAAATTGAAAATTCCACATATACAAATAAAATAATTATCTAATTTATGTGTATTTATAAAATAAATCTATGTCAATCTATATATAATAAAAAGTATGCAATAATATATTAATTATTATATAATATTTTAATAAATAGTATTGCATATACTTATAATTTAAGTTAAACTACTATTCATTTTTAAATTATTTTGAAATTAGAAATTCTATTTATTTACAATTAAATGTTTAGAGAAAAATAGTAAATAAGTATCGGGTTCAAATCTGAAGGTCAATATTGTACTTCTGGAAATTCGTAGAGCATCTTCAATATCCTTTAGTAATTATGTCAATGTCTACTTTGAGGTTTATAAATATAATATTTTACTAATTATAATATCAACTATAAATATAATACTTATTTCATATTAACAAAAATCATTATTATTATGCTATATTTATGTTAATTCCTGGATGATTTACATAAAATAAATTAAAATTCTAAAAATACATATAATTATTATTAAAATAATAGATCAATTAGTAAACAAAATTAAAAAGTATTCAGATAAAATAAGTTTTAATTTATAAATCTAATATAATTATAATTATATTTTTCCATATTGTTATAAATATTAGGAATAGATCAACAATCTGATTTTTTTTAAAACACTCAAAAACATAATTCTTAATAATATTTTTTAAATTCAATGATTTGGTTCCGCACAGAAAAGTTATAAATTATACATAAGAGGTACGGTATATACTCGATAAAGGCGTCGAATATATTACTAATAGATTATTTTCATAGTAGAGACGACCAGTGGGCGTTAAGCGTGATGATAGGACAACAGATTTTAACTAGAGAATTTTAGCCATACCCATACATATCCGCAGAGTTATTCTAAATACAAATAAAAAAAAAAAAATTTGTTTTGAAAAATATTGAATGGTCGACGCCCAAATTAAAATTATAATGTAAACAAATAGGAGTATTTTAAAAAATACATATATTTTAATAACTTTGATACTAATATTGTAGCAATTTTAATGAAATTTGCAGAAGATGTCTATTTTTCACCAATATATTGGATAGTATAATTAAAAAAATTTTAAAAAATTTTCTTCTAGAAGTTTTCTTAAATTTCTAGGATTTTTTTTTGAAATTTTTCAAACTTAAAAAAAATTATTTTATCTTTAACCAAAAAAAAAAATTCTTTTAATATAATAATAAGAAAAGAGTAATTAATATATATTCCTACAGATTTGTTATCAAAATGTATAAATAACCTATTATTCTTGGATTATGTTACAAAATATCAGAAAATCATGTTATTTTCAATCTGTCCATAGAATTTTTTTTATTCGCATATTTTTTTTTTTTTTTTTAATTTATCAAAGATAATATCCCCAATAATCCCGTCAAATATCTTATCTCATAAAAAAATGTCTTTATATGTGGTCAAAAAACATCTAAACATGAGTAATATTCTCAAAAAATGGAAAATTCTTAAAATTGTTAAAATAATTACTAATTAATTTATTATTATATAATTTAATACATTAGATTATACAATATTTATTAACATTACAAATAATACTTATGAATATATAGGAATATAACAAATAATAATAAAAAAGGATAATTAAATAGGATAATCCTGTTTAGAGCGAAAGTTTGGCATTACATTCCGCTCTGCGATAGTAATGGCAATACGCGAATCGCGTTCATCGGGGTCACAAACAAATTTACATGTTTCGGAAACAATACGAATATGCCGTTCTACTGATTGAGAATGACAAGGATAATACATAAACGAGTGAGGTCGATGAGCGAGTGATAATAAATAATCACGAGATAGATGACGAGTAAGTACTGACTCAAGCCAATCAATATCTGGATCAATTAATTGATAATAATTCGATGCAGAAAAATTTATTTTTGGCTTAATAAATTTTCTGAGAGACGATGATAAGTGTGTAGCACGTATAGAAATAATTTTATTAGCAGCAATAATGCGAACTAATGGATCTGAGTCTTCTAACATAGTACATAATATATTTTCACTATGTAGTGAATAGGAATTAGTAGAAATAACACGGTGACATATTTGTGTTACAAGAGCATTGTCAAACTCTGAAATTCGACTAATCATATTAAAAATATGTTTCGGGGAATCTGTAAAAGATGATTTGTATTTGATATCAAACCAGGACCTAGCATACACATTTATAACAAATCGCGTTAATAATACTAAGTTGGCAGAAGGAACTATTTGCGAGACATATATTCTTAATATACGATTGGCAGAGGTTAACCATCGAGCGTAGCCAAGTCTACCTGGGGCTCTCTCGGCTAAACTTGGAGGAACATAGTGGTTATGTATGGCCAATATCATGTCTCGCAAATATTTCTGGTCACTACTGAGGTCCCCTATGATAGTAAGAATGCCGATAAAGTCAGCCGGTATCGCAATTTGCTGAAATTCTACAATGTCTTCATTCACACACCCTTCCAGAGCTTTTCCAATGGGGCCAGAATATAGATTAGGCCCAGTGGTCTTTCCATCTATAGCAGTAAAAACATGACGAAGAGGTAATTCGTTCATGTGAAGTAGACATATCTGTAAACAAAAATTAAAATAATGTATATAATTGTTTAAGTATTTTGATTTATACAAACATTCCAGTGAAGTTTGCGATCAAGGTGAGATTCAATCCTTGTTATCACCCCTTTATTTACACCAGTGTTACAACTGGTACCATCAGATCCTATGACTAGAATAGAAGCCAATTCATCGTCAGTTAATGCGTTGGTGATGGATTCAGCGACAGAATCAGATTTCGAAGATGCAGGTCGCGTATGTGTTATATAGTGACTTCCAGGTTCACTTATAATAGTTATATGTTCTTCACATTTATACGGTCCTCTTTTCTGTATCGTTTTATCTTTTTTTCCATCGAAGTATAAGCCACTAAAATTACTACGATCTGGTTTATTTTCTGAACGATATTTCTTACGTTGAGCAATAATGACATTTTGTTATAAATATTAGGAATAGATCAACAATCTGATTTTTTTTAAAACACTCAAAAACATAATTCTTAATAATATTTTTTAAATTCAATGATTTGGTTCCGCACAGAAAAATTATACATAAGAGGTACGGTATATACTCGATAAAGGCGTCGAATATATTACTAATAGATTATTTTCATAGTAGAGACGACCAGTGGGCGACGCCCACTGGGCGTCGCACATCTCCAGATATAGGCGTGCCTTAATTAATTATACATGTGGACTAGAGAGTCATAGGCTATGACTCATAGATACATTTGTTTATTTGCCAATATTATATATTGAATATAATCATACACACATATTATATGTGACATATATAAACACACCTACACATACATAAAAATATATCGATCTCATGTGTACGTAACATATTCGAATTAGAATAAAATAATTTCTAATAGTAAAAATTAAAATTTAATAAAAAATCAAATTTATTAACAAATATTAAATTGTACTGTTACTATAACAGATAACATATCGACGGATTATATTATTATACATATATAATATATTGGTTCTATTTTAACTTAACTTTCTACGAAAATAATATATTAGTCATATATTCTACGCCTTCTCGTCTAAACCAGCGGTACATTGAATTAGTTACAGCCACTTAAAGGCAATTCTTCCTATAGTTCAACTATAGGGGCGCTAGTCTTTATTACATTTTTTAATTTATAAAT
Organism: Osedax fenrisi; assembly: GCA_964019155.1. Classification (NCBI taxonomy): domain Eukaryota; kingdom Metazoa; phylum Annelida; class Polychaeta; order Sabellida; family Siboglinidae; genus Osedax; species Osedax fenrisi. The sequence goes on along the minus strand of OZ025240.1, from coordinate 72,536,025 downwards.
TTATAATCTTTACTTTATAATATCATTAAATTGTGTATATAAACTCTTTCATTATAATAATGATTATACAATATTATATTGAATATACACATGTGGCATGTGACATGCCGATATTCATACTCTATAATATAGAGTCTATATTAAACTATAGTCGTTAACTATATATTGAATATAATATTCCGGTGTTATTTCGATATAATAATTATTAACGCCTTCAATAGCTGAACCATGCATAGTATTATTTACAAATATTTGCATTTATTTGAGATACAACATTTCTTTATATATATATATACCTATTTATATTCCCGATATATATATATATGAATATATTCACAGGTAACCCGTGATTTTGTGCGTAGTTCTTTTGTTTGGTTTGGTGATTTCGTGCGCTGTGTAAATTCTACTAAATAGTAAAATATTTTAAAACAATTATATATATTATCATTGCGCACGAGATCACAATTCTCATGAGATCACTCTCCACAAAATGGATTATGGTCAAAATCTTCGCGATTTGAATACCCGAAAAATTATTTAATTTAAAATATTTATAATTATCATAATCATGAGAATATGAGTCATAAATATTATTTGTATTCAAATAATGTATATAATATTATATGTTATTTTAATTTAAATAATATATTATATATATGTGTGTAGTTACGTTATTATAAAAATAACTAATTTGAATACAACATTTTGAGGGCATTCAAATCGCGAATATTTTGACTAGGTAACCGACGAGATAACTTCACACGAAATCACTGGTATCCTATTTACATATACTTATATAGACATACGCAACATGTATTCACATATATAATAATAAACTCCATCCGAACCCATATTTTAAATACTGGCTGGGTACCTCAATAGACTAAGATGTCAGTATATGAATCTAGTTCAATACCCTATCTGTATCCATAACAATTGATAACTTACAATAACATTTGGAAGTGATCTTATATAATGACCGGCTCTTATTAAAAATTCGATGAATTAATACGAGCGCGGATTCGAAGGGACCTTAGAGCCATTTGGTTATAAGTAAAACTGTTTATCTAATTAACTGTTAAATCTAATTTCCTGGATAGGATGAAAGGACGATCCACCAAAATAAAATAACAAATATATAAGTATGTTTCTAATAGACACTGTCTATATATATCGGGTATATAAATATAGTGTATTTAAACTTAAAACAACAGACTCTATATTATAAACAACTTCCATTATATATTTGTTACAAGATTGTTAACCTGTTTCAAGTAATTTATGTGACACCAAATACACTTTAATAAATAGGAAATTTCAATTATTTATGTAAATTTTAGAATGGATCGTGAATTAGATTACATTTTTTAATTCATTACGATAGATATCACATTATGTGGGTTTATACTAAGGCAAACTTTTGTGTAGCTGGTTTACATATTCCAAATTCATCATATTTAGTTTAATATCAACAAATTATTATCTTAATACTACCAAAGATTTTGCGAAGCAAAGATATAACACTCCCTATGCATGCAACGTAATTTAGTAATATCCCCAACCGCTGCTAGCAGTAGTATCGAAATCACTGAAATAGATTTAGGTTCGGCTCTGTTTGCATACAACAATGTTTTCATTGCTCTATTAAATTACATGCAATATAAATTAACTTTTACTTACTAAATATATATTTATAGCATTTAAAACATAAATATCATATTTGTTTGTTATATATTAGTAATGAACACTTAGTTTTCATCATATAAATATTAATTTAAAGCATATTATTTAACATTTTAAAAGTGTATAGTTAAATACGAATTTACATTATAAACAACACATAGTTCCTAAAAGTAACCCGCTATAGGTGGCACCAGGGTATTTTGTATACAAATTCGAATTACACGATTTCGCGTAAGTGTTATATCTTTCCTTCGGAAAATCTTTGATACTACTAATTGATATTTTACACACGCATATTATTTATAAAATCACTCGCATCTAAATTAGTTAATTCACATATCGTATTTATGTATTTTCATATGTGCATACATTATTTTTATATACCATGACAATTCTATTAATAACAACCCATGTAAATTAAATTGTTAATTTTTTAGGTGTTTCTATTAAATATATATTTTTATCTGGATAAAATGTTATATATAATATATATGTGAATTTATAATAATTAAGTGAGGTATTTTATTTAAATTAAATAATGTATTTATAATTAATAACCATTTAATATAGATATGAAATATAGTATTTCTTAAAATCTTGTAAAATATTTGATAATATTAAGTAATTATATGAAAAGAAATATATATGATATGCATTATATTTAGTTATTGAGAAAGTTATTTATAAAGTTATTTATACCCAGAAGTTTTTCTATCACAAAATAGTATAGTATTAAGTATATAGTAATATATTTATTTTCTAATGAGTATTGTAATGTAAAATAGAACATGTTGAATGTATTACAGTCCCATAATGTAGATAGCATTTACACTATAACTTGTTTATAAATTATCTTCCAGAAAGTATTGGTAAAGGATACCACCATTACAGCTCTTCAAACACATATATATAATATATCATATTTTTTTTTTATATAAACAATAATTTATTTGTATATAATAAAAACTGTACTTCAATATATGTATATATTTATATGGTAGAATATAGTACTTATATATTTTATATGATGAATAATATTAATATAATATATTTTAATTACTTGATTTAAATCATAACTTTAATATAAATGATAAAATAATAATTTATACAAAAATAAAGATAATTAAAATATTTAAAAATACAATTCCAATAATCCTACAATAATTTTAATTATTTATATTGACATTTCATTATCATTATATTTATGAATTAATATTTGTATCTTTTAAATTAAGGTATAACTTATATTTATCTATTTATTTTCATTTTTACATTATAAAATTTCTCTTACTTATTTATATCATTAATTTATAATAATTAATTACAATTTATATTATTTTTATATATATATACATATATAGTAGCTATCTACGATATATTCTATACATATTATAATCGTATTTGATTTACAGATTGGCGTTTCGCCCACTGTTAAGTATGCCGAGAGCTGCCAACATGGTTCAGAAAAGGTAGTACCCTTATATAGTTAACTTACCCTGTACTAAGTAACATGTGACCTGCCCACATTATAGAGTGTCGCAGAGAATGTCCACGGAGTCTGTGGCCCAGGCTCAGATGAAGGCATTCTGGGAGAAGAACCAACGCCTGAATCGGCCGTTGACCAGCTTCATGACCTACCGCATGCATCAACCTATGATCATGTCTCTGACTCATCGTATTACTGGTATAGCTATGGGTGTGGTGCTGTACGGTGTTGTGATTGGTCTGTACGCGATGCCCGGTGATTTCACTCACTATCTTAGTTAGTCGTCATCTTTCACATCTTAGTATATTCTTAGTATATATCTTATAAGTGACATTTCTTTTTAAAGTTTTTATTATTTATATCTTATATATATTTATGAGTGACATATTTAATTATTTTTATTATTTATATATTATATCAGGGTTCGAAAAAAATCAAAAAAATCGGATTTTTTTTGATTTAAATCGATTTATATGATTTTAATGCAAATAATATTTAAATTGTAAAATAATATAATAAATAGATGTTTAATTAATTATAAAAATTGAATAAATCATTTTTCTACTGCTAATAGACTTAGAAATTTAAATAACTATTAAGGCCCAGTGCAACACCCTGAGTTTAACATGGTGGAGATAGAAAAATCATGGAATACTAAAAATAGATTCAATCTATGTATACTTCAAAATATCAACTAATTTTTTTTATATATTATATAACTAATATATATCTACAAATAAAAAACTATCAAGTATGATAATTAGATTATTAAAATTATATTAAAAATGGACTAACACTATACCTATTTCTAGAGAAAAAAAATATGCAAGAAATTTCAATTAGATATAAAAAATATTATATATAATTGAATAATTTATTATATTTATATAGTTATATCTGAAGAGTAACATAATATTAATATACTCTGAAAATTTCATGTCATTTCAATAAGTATTTCTATAATCGAAAGTGGTTCAAACATAGATGGTAACAGTTTTTATTTTATTCAGAGATATTCACTTTTTAAAAATTAGAGATTAGAAAAAATTATCATATTTATATGATCTATTTTTCGAGCTCGTATTTATGAATGCTTATTTATGTCACTTTTAAGTACTGTTATGCACTGTGCTATATACCATTTTAAAGAAAATTATCAAATATGATTATTATATAAATAATATTTTATTTTCAAAATCAGGGTGTTGCTCCGACCCTTAATGTAAATTTATAAAATTATCTAAATATTAATTATCTATAAAATTAATTCAAGATATATAAATAAATAGAATTATATTATAATAAAAATGTGATATTTTGTATGTCTTGAATTATCTAAATTAATGTATACATTATATTATATTCTGTTGCATAATGCAACATTAAATAATTATTATTTAATTACTAGTGTTTTTATATTATACTGACTACTTTATTATCTAGAATTATATTCAAATAATTTTGCTAAAATTATTAATACAAGAAATCAAATAAAAAGTTTTTGATAATTATTTAAATAAATTACTTTATATTAAAATATTTTTAAATAAATATAAGCTTTGCAGTTTTATTAACTCCGAGACTCTGATTTCTTAATTTTGAATGCACCAATATTTTTTGGATTTTATATAGAAAAAAATAAAATTATATCTCTCCAATAATTTCTATGATATACATAATTCTTATTTATTTAACATTATATATTTTTCCTTTGATGTTTATGAATTATAATTTATGATATATATATATATATATATATAATATATATATAATTCGCATTTATTTATATATTAATGATATAACATAGAATCCTATATACATATAGGGATATAGAAGGCCATCATGAATATAATTATTATATTATAAAAATCATGATCTAATAATTATATAATATACTTTGAGAAATATTGATTTAAATCAAAAAAAAATTTTTAGGCTGATTTAAATCATTCGAACCCTGTATTATATTATTTAACATTCACCTATATTTCATATCATACGGTAAATGAGCGATCGTTATATAATAACTATTGCATAACCCCTCTGTATAACAGCCATACCTTACATATACGCATTACATAGATATAATAAAAGATCTTGAGATCTCTAAAATGCTGCTGTTCCCCGCCAAGATGGTCGTCGCCTTCCCTTTGGTGTACCACTACCTTAACGGAATCAGACATTTGGTTAGTTCACCTAGATCTCAGCATTATTACACTGTTATCATCACGTAACACTATGTTTACACAGTCTTGGGATTTCGGTAAAGGGATGAAACTCGCCACAATGTACAAAACTGGATACGGCATTCTTGCTACGTCCATCGTTCTGTCTGCCGTATTGGCTTCTTTGGCCTACTTGTAGATTACGTCATTTCTGACAAGTATTTATAGAATCTCAATGCTTTGAAAATTATATGTGAATATGCATTATATATATATATATTTATATGTATATAAATAAATATGTGAATAAAATTAAAAATTATATCTTATTTTTTAATTCATAAAATAAAAAAATTTATTATAATAAAATATATATAAAATAAAAAATCACAAATAAAAATCACGTACTTTAAAAATAAATACATTATTGATCAGGGCTATAAAGTTTAAAAAGATATTGAAATTCTTTAATATATTCTTTAACAATTGATTCTTCGGAAGTCAATATAATACTCTCGTTATTTAAATACAGAGCTCCAATTGTGAAGTTTAATGAACCTAGTGTATTTGATAGCATATTAATATTTAAGTATATATATATAATATTAGTTTAATATATATTAGTGATATGTTTAATGGAATTTATAATATATATAATCCTAGAATCATTACATTCATTAATATTGGAAAAACCAATTTTCTAGGAGTAATATTACAATAATCTATAATATAGAGGTACTCGAATTAATAAATGTATATTTTAAATTAGAATAAAGTAATTCTAATTATTTTGGCATTTATTTTAAACAATATTTCATATTTGAAATCGGATTAATTGTTCATGCAAATAACTAGTGCATATATTAATAAAATAGATTTTATTTTATATAAATGAATTACAGATTATATTTCAATAAGTTGTAGAGATTTATTATTAATTTAATATTTATTAAATAATATTTAAAAATTGATCATTATATTTACATACATTATTTTTAAATTATTTACTTTTTCTATTACTAATAATAACAGGATATATGCTTAAGGGGATCCCAAACATTTAAAGTGATGATAATTTATTTTTTTTATTACATAATAATACTTATTGTAGTGTTTTTTAATATCTGTAAAAAAATTAGACATGAATTCACTCTAGAAATGGCATAAAAATATGTTTTATGACGATAAGATAATGCTATATCATATACTATTCAATATTACATTTTATGCTGTAAACTTCAAATGCTGTTTTCTCAGAATAATTATTTCGCGCTGGGTATGTGCATTCAAAAATATAGAACATAAAAACTATTATAATTATAATATTAATTTTGTTTGCTTTATATAGAATTTAATTATGTGAATAGTAAAATAGAGAGATAATTAATAAAATATATAGAATTAATTGTATAACATGATCATTTCTATAGAAATACCATCATTTTAGTATCGCCAATATTTAATTTATATATATATAATATAATAAATAATAATATTAAAAATAACTTTCTATTTTCCTATGCATGTATATGTTGAATACATTACAAAAAAAAGTAGGTAATTTGAATGAATAGAATATCAGTTCTATTTTTGTTAGTGGACCTATGTTTTCCTATCTATCTATACACGAAATTGGCAAATTGTGTGTTATGTGCCTGATACCCTTAATATCTTTGCATTTGTAACTTGTACTCCAATACAGATACTTTAATGTAGTATATATAATCATTATTCTATAATGCAAAGATAATAAAAAATATTTATTAATTTGTAAAATAAAAATTCATTAATTTTTTTTAATTTGTTATAAATTCTGTTAGAATAAAAATATTTTTTACGTCTATTATTTACGTAGTATTCTAAATAATATACTGTGTCTTATTACAATTTTAATATAATAATTAATTTAAAACAAGTTTTAATTTTTTTGTTTATCATATTCATACAATTTGATAAGATTATTGTAAAATTTATATAAATGTCATTACTAATTTGAAGTTATTTCTAAAATTGTTAATAAATTTTTCTTATTTTTACTAATTTTAACTTATTATAGGAACATTATTAAGTTAGTCTAATAACATCAACACTTATTACTACTAGTATTAATTATTAGATTATTATTTTATATTATAATAAATACTATTTATATGAATAACATTAATATATATTAGTGAAATAAGAAACAGCTGTTATACAATTATTAATTTATACATCATAGCATAGATAATAAACCATGGCTCTACATACATTTTACCTAGTCCTAACATATTTCTTGTTGTTATATAAATCATCTATAAATAGATTATGATTAATCTTATTAAAACTATCAAAATATACTAAAATATAATATAATACATTTAAAATAAACTTGCTTATTAATTTGTAATAATACAAATACCTTGTACGATAATAATAGATATAATATAGTAGAATTAATAATTAAAATAAATTTAATTGATTATTTTTAATGTAGCTGAATAATATAATATCAGTATAGCTGAAGATAGTGACTATAATGATAGTGTCTACAACCTGTCCATATTCTTGAATCATCGGATATTATGAATTTATTATGCATCAGTTCTGTTTTATTACAATGTACTCTTATTCCTGTCAATCAATGTATTCATTTTAATATTGTTTCTATATATATATATATACATATATTTATAATTATAATATGATGATTTAAATGATATATATCATAAAGGACATGCTTTCTTCTATATCCTATAATGGTAATAAGTACTTTCTATTAGATTATAAGATTATACACTTAAATATATACTTTCTATTGACATATTTTTCATTTGAAATAACATGAAAACTATAGGTATTTCTACATATCTATTTGTTCATAGATAAAAAATGGTTATTTTATTTTGATGGTCCCAGGAACTTAGATGAATTTTTCACTTATGAGCCTATATGGCTCTAATTTCCCTTGAGCTTACATTAAAACAGCGCAATATCAGACCATATTTATAGCCAGATATCGTCAGCCAGTTTCTGTGTGATAATTACAAGCCGGTATTGGGCATAACTATAGAACAAAGTTCTAAAATTATTGATAATATAATATAATACAGTTTACTTTAATCTCTATTCAAACAATGATCACATGATCGTTGTTATATATATATATAATATGTTTAAATTCTATATAATTATATTATTGATTTATATACTAGGCCATTTGTATAATTATTAAGGAAAATCCCACAAGCATAAATAAAAGATACATAATAAATTTACCAATTTAATCAGGTCGACGTACACGTATAGACTTTGCATCTGTTTATATATAAATAATCTATTCACAAATCTTAAATCTTTGACTTGGCCGATATTTGGCTAAATGTTTGAAAATGAATAATTGTAACCAGCCGATATATGGCTGTACAAATCAGGCTGATATAGAGCAGCTGTATTTGTTGGTGTTAATGTAACGCTTGAAGCTGCCATTTGGTTAAGAAATCCATGATTTTAATAAGAGCCAAATATTGTTAATTATATAGGTATATATCACTTCTAAATATTTGTGAAGACATATTTATTGGACCGGAAGGGGCTAGAACCCGTTTACTTGAAATTTCACAACTTAGGCATTTGTTATATATATAAAACTTCGCACACTTTTTTATAGGATATATATAATATGTTAATTTATATTTAGCATGTAATACCTATTTAAGGGGAAACACTATGTTCGCGCGGATGCATGTAAATAGATATGAAAACGAGCAGTTTTAAAAACTCTAACTTGAAATATTTTTACATAATTTTTTCGCAGATGTAATAATAATACTTACTTCTAGTATACATATGGTGTTTTATTATATACATGTTTTATAATAGGAATATTATAAAAATGAAGAAAAACATATATAAATTTTAAATAATAGATTATTTTATTAAAAAAAACTTAATTATTATGCATTTGAATGTTTTCTAAAGATACTGAAAATTATATCAATTAATTTTATATAATAGAAAAAAAGTTCCAGATTTTTTAGTACAGCAATATTTTCATGCAATTATAAAAAATTCAAATTTAGTATTTACATTGAAATTTATTATACAAAATAAGTATGTTATAATTATGATAATATATTAAACAAACAAGCTTAGATTAGTGTTTTTAAAGTGTTTACAAATTGAAAATTTGTATTATATTCGATAATAAATAATATTTATTTATAATTGGTGATGTTATAAAACTTGATTAATACTCATAAATATAGTAAATTTATATATAATATTATATAAAATGATACATACATTATTATAAAACTTATTTTCTATATATTTTTTTAAAAATTAAAATTATGAAGGTAGTGGCTATTTATGTGGCTATTTATGTAAATGATACAGAGTCGAGACTTTTAGTTACTGATGCCGAGCCGAGACTTTCGAACTGAACCGAGAATCTAGCCAAACGAGCCCGAGCCGAGTTGATACTTTTATAAAATATAATCGAGCCGAAATGATGCTTTTTTTAAGTTACATTTTGATACTGTTTTTAATATATTTCACATTTACATCAACTTCGCGATTCAGTGAATAATAATTTAAATTTCATCTAGTGGTGTAAATAATATCGAGCCGAGACTTTCATTTTGGAAAAAAAAACGATCCCGAGCCGAGGTGAGACAAGCCAAACGAGCTCGAGCCTAGACTCTAATAAAACGAGCCTGAGCCGAGTTGAGATTTTAGATAACTGAGATTACACCATGCTTTAGATTTGAACATCATATACATCAATAGTAGTGGCTCCCTTTAATATATATTCCGTATCCTAAGCATTAAAACATCTCTCACTCTAACTATGAACGCTGCTATCTACCACAGTAACCTTGTTTACGTAGTTTGCCTATCTGAGAGTTGGAGTCTGCCTCCTGAGAGGTGTCGGCTATCACCCTTATTACCACCCCCTGTATCACGGTATTGATGTGTAATAATCACGATTATGCAATATTAGAATGCAGCGCATCATTTAAAACTCAATAATTCAGCTCATGGAATTATATGGTAGTTCGTTAATATTAATATTAATTTATTAAAACATAATAATGTAGAATATTTAAACTTTAACGAAACCTAAATCATTTAAATTATTCTTAAATGAAAAAACGGATTATAATAATTTGAATAAATATGTAATGGTAAGTATATATATATATATATTATTATTTTCATATTTAGGCATTTTCAAGGTATTATAGAAGAATTACTGCTTATCGAGACAATGATCACGATATGATCATGATATGAATATATAACTAACAACCAGTAACACACACACACGTGTTATACCAATACCAGCCTTGCGGTGTAAAGTGAGGAAGATGTCTCTGAACATGGGACAGGTCAGGGAGAATATGGATACATCGAGGAAGCGACGAGTCTGTAACTATCGGGCGTGAGTGTACATTAGGGTAGTACGGTGTTTGTTAATACAGACAGAGCTCTTGTTAATATGACTAACATGTATACTGATGGATGCATTCAATGGTATTTTATGTTACAATTATAGAAATAGAAATGATTATGTAGGAGAATATATATATATTTTTAAATAATTTGTACGAATACAAATAATTGTAGAAATATTTCACTTACATAGTTAATAATGTATCTCAAAAATAATATATAATTGGTAATCAACAATAATTATTCTACTAATTATATATAAATCTAAATAACTTCAAGACATCATAAAGTGAAGTTACTTGAGGTTTGATTCTAAGTCATTTATTATTTCATCATAAATAATTAGTAATACAGAGATAGTTATAATATATGGAAAATAATTATTTAACAGTTGTGTAATATGATGTATAAAGTAGTATTCACACCGCTAGCATCAAGCACGACGATCTGTTACTGTACTTGTTACTGCACTTGATGCTAGGTATAAATTATTATTGGTGTTCAGATAGCTAGCATCAAGTACCACGAGTGCTGCGACTTATTACTAGAGGCCGGCGACTTGTTACTGCGCTTGGTACCGATAAAATTAGCTGTTAACATATCATTAAGCTCGGTGACTTGTTACTCGAAAATAGAACTTTTCATAGATTTTAGGTGGTGACTTGTTACTGCACTTGATGCTAGCAGTGTGTACACTGCTTAAGAAGTAGAACTGCTATCACGAAGATAGGTGTGACTGTATGTGCCGTCCTTAATGATCTCACTAACGAGCCAGTTAACGAGCTCTATGCTGGCACCCTGTATGTAGTGTGAACTCTTGCATAGAGGATTAGTACAGCCGTGCCTCTCAGTGAAGTGATGCATGCATGACTCCACCTGTTGGGTAGTGATGTCATTAATAATGATGCATTACTGATGATGATATTAGCACTTCTTAATGGTTATTAGTTTATTTCAAGGGGTAGAGATAGAGAGAGATATATAGTAGAGAAAGAGGGAGCGAGAGAGATAGATAAATATAGGGGTAGAGGGATGGAGGTAGGGAGATGGATAGGGGGTGGAGAGGCAGATAGAGGAAGGGATATAGAGAGTGATAGAAATGGGGTAGAGAGAGAACGAGAGAAAAGGAGAGAGAGAGCGAGAGAAAAGAAGAGAGAAAGAGAAAAGGAGAGAAAGAGAGAGAGAATGACTACCTGATCGGGAAAGAAGAGAACTCTATGTGTTTTAGGTGTAGAGATAGACTTGTACTGGTCGTAGATACACTTCAACAAGTAGAGTCCGTTCAGGGTTACTGAGCCTATGCCGACGATACGATACAATAAGTGCATTCTCTGAGCTATACAATAGGAATACGCGTAATTAGGTCAATGTTCATATATGTGGGTATGATTATAAATTATTTATTTTTATATTCTATATATATATATATATCTTATTTGTGATTATAAATTAATAACATATATTTGTATTAATATTGTTATAATAAAAAATATAAGATTTATTTGATACCATAAACATATAAATATTACATTTTAATATATATATATATATATAAATATGTATACTTGGGTGTATATAGAATGTTCACATTGTATTTTATTGGTGCTTCATAGTTTAACGAAATGTAGTTATTTTAAAGTATTCATTATCTGAATATACACATTATATGATATAATGTAATCTATATATGTATATATGTACATTATATATCTATGTATGTATATAACGAAGAAACATTAGAACCATTAGCTTCTAAGTGAAAACTTCATCTAAGTTCCTGGATGGATTATTGTGTCACGCTCATGAGACAAATCTATTGTGAAAACTAATTATGTTGTTGTGACATCAATTAGGGATAAATTAACATTTAAACTAAATAAATGGATTCTTATTTTTATTATTATTATCTATATGTTATAAAGTGAAGTCTGCAGATATATTGATTAATGTAATATATATTTATGTTGAATTGAATTTAATTCAATTCGGTCATTACGTAATATTGATATATCTGCATGCATAAATTGTTTTAGGCTCCACGCTTGGTTGATTGCATAGCTATGTGTAGATTTTTATGTTGTAATTAAATGTTTTATTATCTGTATAAATTGTTATTCGTTTTGTAATTTATATTTGTTATCGTTTATTAATTTCGTGTTATTCGTTTCCTATAAAAGGAACTCCGTTCAGTGAGATCGATACACTTTTGGTTCTGCGTCTCACCGGGTCTTTGCTGCGAACTACCTTTCTTCAACAAAGACCCGGTAATGGCTATGCAAAATGGAGATGATATTGTGGAGAGCATGATCTCCATATCGGGGGAGAGGACGAGAGCATCTCTCATGAACATATACGTTAGCAATATATTGCTATCCGTTATCAATTTATATTATATTTATTATTTGTCTTGTATAATATAAGTCTGAATATTAATATATGCGTTGGGAAGTTATCCATTCGAATATCATTCGATGGTAGCTATGTGCACCCTGTACCTATACCACGCATATTTGTACCTGTACCGGCTATACGGATAAAGGGTGTAGGTACTTCCGGTATATCGTCCCATACCTACTCCCCGAAATCGTATTAAGGCGAATAAAGTCCAGTGTAAATCTATACCTGTGACTAGGCCTAATACGAATAGTATTACGCGGCAAACACTTGCCTTACAATGTTGAACAATATATATATATATATATATATATTCACAGATAAACATTGAAAGTGATTATGATGGATTAGATTAGATTTGAGGCAATACAACATTATATAACATTATATAATATAAATTACTTCTTAAATTACTTTTAGTAACTACTTTTATTCTATATAATTGGTAAATACTCAAAATTTAAAATTAGCTCTAATTATTAGGCTAATTTTTCGATCTTCAGATAATATGTTGTATTAAAGGTGTGGCCTATTAATGGACCGCGCATGGCAGGAATATTATTTTCTCATCGGTTAATTGAATTTCTATATATATATATATATATATATAGAATTATACAAGTTATCCGTTGTAATATATAATATGATGCTGGCTTCCATATCGTGAAGGTATAATCTATACCGAAATATTCAACAATAAATATATGTATAGCTAATGTACTGTGTTGGACAAAGATATTTGTTTTCTGTACAATACAAATTTGTATTTATGCATTCATATTTTTAAATTGTATTTCTATGTAAATATTTTATTAAAAATGAAAATTTATTTATAATAATTTATAAGTATACTTAATTTTAAGTTCGAATTGAATGATATTTTTTATATTATTTATATAGACTTTCCAATTAATATAATGTGTGTTAAATTATATTATAAATTAAATATAATCATATTGAAATAATTGTTTAAAAAAGAATTTTGTCATTGATTTTTGCATCAAATATAATGTATACTCCTAGACAATGATGGAATAACATTACTCAAGCAGAAAATAAAATAATATTACCAAAATATTCACCTGCAGGCATCCCCAGAGTAGTCATTTTCTTGATTATACTAAGTATATTAAATATACGTAAATATCAAAGCAAGCCGCAGAATATTATTATTAGAATATCAGAGTTCAATTTTTATTTTTGGGTTGTTTGATTACTTTGCTTTGTTTTTTTTAGATGCATTATAATAATGATTATTATAATGATTATATTCCCAAGTCACTTGAAAAGTGAGCATATAAAATATTATGTTACTATCACATATCTTATAATCATTATAATAATGTGTAGTTGTGAATATATAAGTACCGCCCACATTGAACTCTGATATTCTTATAATATCAATCGGCGGCCTGCTTTGAGATAATTCTTAAATATCATATTTAATATCATATTAATAATTATTATAATATCATATTAAATATGTAAGATTAGTTCACAAAAATTGTATTTGAACTGTGGTCTACTTTTGATGTTACAGTTTTATATTTATATGTTTGAATATTAGCTCGGTCTAAATGCGTATGTACAGCATGGTCAATAGTTATAATTATAATAGTAAATTATTAAATAACAAACATTATTCTGAGATTACCTTTAAATTATCTATATTATAGTTAATAATTCGTAATATTAAAATATTAAAGTAAAATTTAATGATTTAGATATATAATTAGTAATAATAAATAAGTATTAACGAGATTAAAATATGAATTCAAAACAAATTATAGTATATAACAATCCTAGGATAACAATTTATAACGACATTTAATTTATAATTATTTAAATTTGAATATATTTCTTGATGGAAATTTATAACGATATTTAATTTATAATTATTTAAATTTGAATATATTTCTTGATGGAAGTGTTCCAATATGAATTTTCTTTGGTAAAGAAATATATATTTTTTAAATAATTTTATTATAAATTATACTATTTACCCATTTACATAATACAATTTTAAATCTTAAACAATATTTAATTGTTACTATATTATTTCATATTATAAAGGCAATTTAATTTATTTAATTTATAATAAATTTAATAAGGATTTGAATCATCTCTGATAATTAGAAATATATCAGGTGTCGCTAGTAATTTTCAATAATTATATAAATAAATATATTACAATATTTAATCAACAAAATTAAAATTATAATATTATTATTTCATACAAATTAATTTATGTAAATTATTAACGGTTAGTATTTATGAAATATTATAAAATATTATGTTGTATTATATATTAATATCACAATGATAATACATCTAACAGTATACTATGTAATATAACTAGGAAATTTACAATTACTATTTAGAATAAATTTCATTAAATTAATGATTAATTTAATTATTAAATATAATCACCTTTTATTATGTATTTCATCAATTATTTATTAAATAGGATATCATAATAATTATTATTTATTTTTATGAATATCATATTATAAAGTAAATACACTTAACTTTAATATCATATAAAAGTATAATATTTGTATTGAGTTTTATCTAATAAAATATTTATTTAATCATAAAATTTATAATTATTATTATAATAAAAATGTATATAATAATTATATAAATTTTAATAATAATAATATATTATTTATTATATATAATAATTTAATGAAAATGATATAATCATCATGATTATAATAATGACTCTGATTCATTGACTCATTAATGTAATAAGACATTAAATTAGTATAATTATTATAATAATACTCAGTATTATACTGAGTATACATAGTTACTATGATAGTATAATACTATTATTATAATAGTAATAATTGTATTATACTATCATTATTAAATAATGATTTAATAATGTATTTACTAATTAATTTATAAAATAATCTATTACTATTAATAATAGACTGTTAGTCTAATTAGAACATTTTCTTTAATTTAAAGATACCAAGTTTATGGGAGTTACTAAAACCCAGTTGTAAACCAGTTGTAATCCAGTTGTAATTTTATAATACGTATTTTGTATATAATATAATTACTTTAATACTTTGATACTATATATATATAATATTAAGTATATTATAATCAATAAGTGATATTAAATGTTCGAAATAGTAATGTATTTATAGTACAATTTTAGGTTTTAAAGATTGTTATTATAAATTTGTTGCCTAGTTGTAAACCAGTTGTAATTTTATAACAATGCATAATACATGTTAAACATAATTTAACACTTTGATACTATGTATATATAATATATAGTATAATATTAATATAATAAGTAATTGTAATAGTAATTATATTATATACAAAATACGTATTATAAAATTACACCTGGATTACAACTGGATTACAACTGGATTACAACTGGGTTTTAGTAACTCCCCAAGTTTATAAATATTATTAGTAAAAATTATAATTTCTTCAAGATATTCTTGCAATATAATTTAATATAAATTTCCTTATAATAATTAATATAATCATATCATTTATGTGCATATTTAGTATGATACTAATATACATTTTTTAAATTATTTAAAGCTGAATTTGTGTTTTTTTTGCTTAGCTGAATATACTCTTTTAACATTAATCCTAATAATATCAATCATATATATTTATTATGGTACTATATTATATAATTTTACTATTTAAATCTATCAAAAATAAATATTTATATTTGTATACCCTGTATACATATTATACTCTGATAAGTGGTTTATTTTATATAATCAGAATCCAAATATAACATTGAATACAAATATCATGGTAATTATAATATAAATGTATTAATATAACATGTAGAGCTACATATAGCCATATATAGTTCTATATTAAAATATATCATAAAATATTAATTGTTGTTTTTTATTAAAGAATTATTTAGGGTGTCCACATCACGAGCAACAAGTTTTATATTGTCTATTTATATGTTCAGTTAGTGAGTAACTGGTAGTTGTTTACGTTGAAATTGAAAGTGTTGAATCTGGTGGAAATTGGTCGGTGACTTTTTGCTGCGCTCATTGCCTGTTCTGAGGCTCGCTTATTACATGTTTAGATAGCAACACTTTCAGATGCTCGCAAATAGAACTTTTCATAGATTTTACGTAGATACCGATTGACGTACTTGTTGCCCGTTTTTTTGATCATTTATTCTAGCGGTGTGGACACCCCGAAGAGTTTGCAACAAAATATTAAATATAAATATCGATATTAATAATTATCTAAATTTTAGTTTTCATTGTCCGATGTATTATCAAAGAAAATATATAAACTCCCTATCTATGTAATGTAATTAATATTCGTTGCTTCTAGCCGTAGTATAAAAATCACTGAAATATATTTAGGTTAGACGCTGTTTCTATATAACAATTTTGTTATTGTTCTATTAAATTACATGTAATATAAGTTAGCTTTTACTCTCCACGAATTTGAAACCAACATATCCTATTGATTTGTTATATATTAGCAATGAACACTTAGTTTTCATCATATAAATAATAATTTAAAAATATAATTTTATATTTTAAAAGTTTATTGTTTGTTATGAATTGACATTATAAACAACACATGTTTTCCAATTTATGTAAGTCGGGCTGATCATGTTTTGTGTATAAAATCTAATTACATGATTTCGTGTAAGATTTATATATTTCCGTGGAAATATCTTTGGAATTATACAAATTATAAAGTTTAATCTAAATTACTTATTTTATATATATATATATAAATATTTGAAATACATAGAGATATAAATTAATGAAATTAACATAACTTTCTAACATTCATGAAAGGAAAATTCATTAAATTATTGAATGTTATATGTTATCAATTGTATATAACAAATAAGTATTGTAATGTATATTTTATTTTATGTATTCATTTTATTAATATAATATTATTTTCAATGTAAATAATTCAATAGAAATCACTACTTAGCATTAAATAGTTAATACTCTTTTAATAATAATCATCCCCTATAGGGGCCCTTCATAATTTACATTTAATATTAAATCCTTTATCAGAATAGTATTTCATTTCTTATAATACAACTACCCTCTATTTATATGTAATCTCTTCCACAATTATAGGTACATCTCTACATTTGTAAAGTCTGTGGATGTGAAATGCAGCTGTACGATAGTATAAACAGTTAGGCCAATACTGTGTGTGTATATGTGTATGTATATGTATATTTATATGTATATTTAATATATAAACATATTTACATATCAATCTACCATCCAACATCAATAGCATTTCAATTTAATTTTTCAACATAATTAATATATCATATATCATAATATCATATCATATATCATAATAGCAACCTATATATATATATATATATATATATATATATATATATTATATTATTAGTATATTGATATTATTAAAATTACAAGATTTAAGATATATTACATAATGTAAAATAATGATATATTATTTATATATCTATATTTCAATTGAACAAATTTAACACATAGTGCATTATTATTAAACTAACGTATAATATATATAATATATGGTAAACAACATTAATAAATACACTATTTGGTACATGTATTACATGTATGACTGTTATATATGCCTATTAGTGTGTGATAGGGTGTTCAGTTCTTCAGTTATCCACAAATGTTATATTCTAAATAAACATTTGTTTCATTATATTATATATCTACAGATGTTCTACATATGTATTATATACATAAGCATCATCCATTAGATATAGTGGATACCTTTATTATTTATATTAGTTTATTACAAATTATAATACATTTTATTTCAGTGAAATATAGTTATGATATATAACTTATACAAAATATATATATATATGTCAAAAATTACTCTTTTACATTATATAATGAATCCAAAATCTTGTATCAGATATTGTTCAATGACTTTATTACTGAGAACTAACCTATTGATTATATGCTTTACTTCTAGTGCCCTCTCCTTTAATGTGTGTATTATGTTAAACACACATATCACAAGCTTTATAACTATCCACACACACATACACATACACATAAACACACACATACATACATATAATACATCTAGATATTAGTTCTATTAATAACTAAATTCCGACACATTATCTAGAATATTATGTTCTACTGTAAAAACTATTGATATATTGATACACGAATATATGAATATTTTATTATGGTTGTTATATAACATTAAATAAATCGCTTATAAAATATATAATACGTATATATTACATTTTTAAATTAATTTATAATGGTTTCATTTATAAATTATTTTTTCGGACGAGAAATTTTTTGTAATTGCAAAATAGTAAATAGTAAAAAATATCATAATGAAAACATGATTAAAACACTATTTTAATCATCCAAGTATAATATTGTATGTAAAACATACATATATAGCATAATCTATCCTATGAATGATTTAATGAATCTCATGATTAGATATAATCAAGATAGACAACCAGAATAACACTAATAAGGTGGTCACTAATACGATGTGTTACTGGTCAGCACTAACTCCTCTACATAATAGACCATGAGTCATGCAACTAGCAATATTGCTATCCAACATCTAGAGTTATCATAACAAAGTCATGTGACAGGCTACACATTGTTATCATATTCTAATTATTCCAATAGTTTATTTTTATAAATGTAATCCTTTACGGCCTATATAGTACAGGTATAGCTGCAGGGATTAGCTCATGTCTTAAATTAGATCATTTACCTATTGTATAGTAAAGGTCATTATGTATAGTTAAGTAATCTTTTTTATACTGCATAACATATTGTATAAACCTAAACAAAATACAAATATATATTTTTATCTACATTTTATTTTACATAATATTTATCTAATATTTATCTATTTTGTATATTTATTCTTGTTAATATATTGTATAATTAATCATACATTATTACTGAGCATACATTTATCTTTTGATATTATTATTAAAAATAAAATAATTCCCAGAAATTTAATATTTTTTCTATAAATTGCTTATCTATAATATATTCATTATCTTAATATATTATACATTAGATGTTGTAAAATATTAATTTATTATTATATAAATTATGTAATTTTATTCATAGAAAATAAAGATATTAGTTAAATAATATATATATATATATATATATATATATATATATATATATTAGTAATACATAGTAGAAATATATTAAATACATTATTGAAAGTATTAGTAATATTATATTTTATAATAAATATAATCATATTTTACCATAAATATAAATTAATAATATTTCACAGTTTTCTGTCATTAAATATATTCAAAGAACAAAGAAAAGATGTCTAGGGAAGAAGTGATATTAAATATATATGACATGGTCAGTATTATGTATAAGTAATATAATTCGTGTATTATGATATTTAAATATAATAATATATTTATAATCTTAATTTGTCAGTCATTATTATTCTAAAATTATTTCTGCTTCCATATTATAATAATAATAAATATGTTTATTATAATAACATATGATGATGATAATATGTAGCCATGAATGTATGTTATCCGACATAAGATATATAACAGGGGTATCTCATTACAACACTTTTCAGAAAGTAGTTTTTAAGCAAGTTATAGTAATAATAATATCACCTGAAGTTGCCAATACTCACAGAGTGTATAGAAACGGTTGTATTGCAGCAATACACACTTACTACATAGCGATGTGAATGATGTTCACATCTGTTCACATCACCTGTAGTCTATGTCTTGGTTACCTGTATCAGTCTCGATCCACTCAACATTATCACATATATTTAAGCAATCAATATAGAATAAACTATTTAAATAAAGTAATTTTAATATATTTTTCGTACATTTTATATTTGTAAAATACTAATACATCTTTATTTTCATCAGCGAATCGGTATCCATATCTGATAATAGATTATCGACTGAAAATTCATCTTGCTAACTATGGATATAGCTGGTATAAAAAAACTGTAAAGGCTATTTTTTCAATGCGTAAATTGTTCACAGATTATAAAAATTATTTATAAATTATTGATAAATATATGAAAATTATGATAAAATGTGAACTTAAAAAATGTTATATATCAGCCATGCAAAGTATATATTTATTTATGTTTATAAATAAAATGATCAATTCACAAATACTCACAGTGATATGTAATTATATAATGAGATAATCCCGTCTTATAGTTATAGTTGAATTCATTATTTAACTTAATAATTCACTATATAAAATTTACATAAATTGAATGAATTTGAATTTAAATTTTATTTAAATTTAAACTCAAAAATAATAATGCAAAAATATGATCGATAGTGCATAATAATACTATTCAGAGCAATAACTAAATATAGAACCGTTTTATTTTATTGACCTAGTATATGATAGAAATACCTATTGGAAAGTTTGGTTAGTAAGTAGTAATTGAAACTCTTGTGTGATTCCGGTCCTTAAGTACTAGTGAGACCACGCCCCTTAAGCTCTAGCGTGACTCCGCCCCTTATGCACTAGTTAGACCACGCCCCTTAAGCTCTAGCGTGACTCCGCCCCTTAAGCTTTAGTGAGACCACGCTTCTTAAGCACTAGTGAGACCATGCCCCTTAAGCTCTAGTGTGATCCCTCCCCCTTAAGCACTAGTGTGACTCCGCCCCTTTAAGATCATGTGTGACCACGCCCCTTAAGCTCTAATGTGACCCCTCCCCCTTAAGCACTAGTGTGACTCCGCCCCCTTAATATCTAGTGTGATTCCACCCCCTTAATATCTAGTGTGATTCCACCCCCTTAATATCTAGTGTGATTCCACCCCCTTAATATCTAGTGTGATTCCACCCCCTTAATATCTAGTGTGATTCCACCCCCTTAATATCTATTGTGATTCCACCCCCTTAATATCTAGTGTGATTCCACCCCCTTAATATCTAGAGTGATTCCACCCCCTTAATATCTAGTGTGATTCCACCCCCTTAATATCTAGAGTGATTCCACCCCCTTAATATCTAGTGTGACTCCGCCCCCTTAAGCACTAGTGTGACTCCGCCCCTTAAGGGGGTTCGCAGCCTTTTGAGTATACAATGTATTAAGATAGGAGATATTTTTTTTTTATGTATTTTAACCAATTTTAAAATTTTTTCAGCACCTAGGGTTTTGATCCGATTTCAATTATGTAAATTGCATATTGTTAACCAATATAATGTTAATAAAACTTGCTTATTTAAAAAAAAAATGGTTCACTGAAAACCCAAAATATTTTAAGACAAAATATGATGCTAAATTAAATTTTTTTTTTTAATTTTTATAATTTTGTATATGTTATACTATGTCTATTACATTTCTTTTAAGCAAGTTTTATTATACATATAATAATGAAGATACTGTGAAAAATTCATCAAGTTTGGATAATTATTGAGAGGGCTGAAAAATTTCTAAGATTCAAAATTAATTAAATTCAATATTCTGAGTAAATCGAGTTTAAAGTTTGACTAGATTTATTTTTAATTTTATGGTAATATTTGTTTATTATTTCTAACATGACAACATTTATAGCATTATACTATTATAGAATACCACACTAATATATCCATAGAGTTATTATTATAATATTTATATTATATTACCAATAATTACACATAATAAACTAATATTTATGACATTTAAAAAAAAAATGTACAATAAAATTTAGTTTTTTTTAGTATATTTATTTATTTCTAATATTATAATATAACAGAATACCACACTAATATACTCATGTTATTCTAATAATATTTATATTAAATTATATTACCAATTACACATAATAAACTATATTTATGACATTTATTTTACAAGAAAATAAGTTTTTTTATCATATTTATTTATGTACAATATATAAACAGTATATAATAGTTTCTTTTTTCTTGAATTTTTGAGTCTTAAATTGTCTCTAAATTGATTATATGTTCTTTCCACAGCTGAAGTACCTAAAGATAGAATCATTATGATTTAAATATTATGTATGATATTTTCTAATATATAATATATGATGTGATTACAATAAAATATGATAATTACTTGTATATTTATTTGACATGTAGAAAATGAAAATAAATTTATAAAATAAACAATATATAGTATTGAATTTGATAAATAATCATAATATTGTGATGTATATATTATGTATAATTTTATATATTATGTATAATTTTATATAGTATGTATAATTTTATATATAATGTATGTTATTTTTCTAATATATAATATATGATGTGATTACAATAAAATAAGATAATTAGATAATTACTTGTATATTTATTTGACATGTAGAAAATGAAAATAAATTTATAAAATAAACAATATTTACTCGTTTTGAATTCTATAATACATAATCATTATATCGTTATGATTTATATGATTTATATATTATGTATGTTAATTTTTTAATATATATTATATGATGTGATTACAATAAAATAAGATAATTACTAGTATATTTAGTTGACATGTAGAAAATGAAAATAAATTTATAAAATAAACAATATTTACTCGTTTTTAATTCTATAATACATAATCATTATATCATTATGATTTATATGATTTATATATTATGTATGTTACGTTTCTAATATATATTATATGTTGTGATTACAATAAAATAAGATAATTACTAGTATATTTAGTTGACATGTAGAAAATGAAAATAAATTTATAAAATAAACAATATTTACTCGTTTTTAATTCTATAATACATAATCATTATATCATTATGATTTATATGATTTATATATTATGTATGTTACGTTTCTAATATATATTATATGTTGTGATTACAATACAATAATATAATTAGATAATTACTAGTATATTTATTTGACATGTAGAAAATGAAAATAAAATTTATAAAATAAACAATATTTACTAGTTTTTAATTCTATAACACATATTTTCATTATATCGTGATGATTTATATGATTTATATATTATGTATTACTAACATGGTCTTGTAATATATCATCATATGAAGTTTTAGTACGGTTAAGTTGTCCGGTGATCGATTTTCTACTACGTCTTGGCATTTTGAAATAAAATAATTAATGACACAATCTCAATTACTTTGTTTATAATTCGAATTTTACAGCCAATGTAATGCGTTCATTTGATATCAATACGTTAATTATAGATGTCGCTAGTTGACATGATATTAAATAATAGATCGTATATAGCACTGCATTTAATTTTTTTTTAAAGTATACACTTATAGATATAATATTATAAGTTTAAAATATGAGTATTTTGCTATTATTTAGGCCATTTTGTACACATTTTTTTTTTTTTACAAAATAGGTCTTGTACTAAACCATCAAAGTGTATCATTTATAAGTCTTTATTTGCTCTACAAGTTTCAGAGAATATTAATATATTATAATATATTAAATAATACTTTTCTCAAATAAAAAAAAAAAAAAAAAAATTATTTAAAAATCATTTCAAAAGGCCGCGAACCCCCTTAAGCACTAGTATGACTCCATCCCCTTAAGATCTAGTGTGATTCCGCCCTTTAAGCTCTATTGAGACCACACCCCTAAATATCTATTGTGATTCCACCCCCTTAATATCTAGTGTGATTCCACCCCCTTAATATCTAGTGTGATTCCACCCTTAAATCGCTCTAATAACACTCCGCCCCTTAAGCTTAAGTAAGACTCCGCCCCCCTTTAGATCTTGTGTGACCGCTCCTTTCGGATTAAATATTGCAATATATCTAGTTTTAATTATTGTAATTAGATTACTATTATAGTATAATCTATTAATAGACTCTATTATGATTATAAATATTGCATGCAGCCAGCACTCTATAGTGAACTTCTGTTATAGTACTCACACACACACACACACACACACTCACACACACACATACACTGACCACTGCTGACACACAACAATGCTGCCTGTGGTATTCTATAATGGAGGCTTATGGTGTAATCATATTACACATTCAATATCAGCATTGATTATTCTTAATATGAGCAGTGCTGAGCAGTGAATTTCAATGAAATATAGAATATACACATACAAGCCTACACACACATATATACAACACAATAGACTCATTAACTTATGCACTCATTGGCATATATTTATATGTTCAACCCTATTTACATATATTATGTTATAATATATATATATATATATATATATATATATATATATATATATATATATATATATATATATATATATATATATATATATATATATATATATACATATTCACATGTACTATTATTATACATATACACACATATACACACCGCTTATTAATGCTTCACTATTGATACGCAGTTCTGGATAAACAACTATACAACGCCTCTGGGCATAGGAGTGTATCATTCGGGTATAGCGGTCTACGGAACAGGTTACCTATGACCTATGACCCTACTATATCGCTCTACCACTCCCTATTGACTTACTGTACGACGCCGGGCTGTGATTGGTTAGCTAAAACATATGACTTCCCTACGGTGCTGGGCCCAGAGCTTTAGGCGAACACATGAAATGTGATGTTATACTGCTTGCCTATTCAAAGCGTCAACAACATTATGGCTTACCTACCTACCTACCTGCCTATTTTCGGAAATTGGTTGGCTTGACAACCAATTACAATTATCCCATTTATTGACGTTATAAACAAAATAAGAAAATAATAATGTTATAAACGAATGTTGGCAAGGAAGAGGCCAAGATAACATGTGAATATTACAATAATCCACTACGGCAGTAATTTCGATAAATATCGAGACCACCGGCAATCACACGTATACTAAGTAGCTCAATATCACGTTTATTAAGACCTAGGTTTAGTAGGTCTTTTGTGGTTAGCGCCGAAGGAATACAGCGCCAATTCCAGCACGATGCGCTGAATAATATTCTGTTCGCACCCGTTATTTGCTTGGCATAAGCGATGATATCTGTAGTATTGTAGTAGTTAGTCTTTTTTGTGTAGTTTATATCAGTATTTTTTGTATCTATTGATATTTGTGTATCTATTATATATGCAGTATCATTTTTATAAATTATTAAATCTGGTTTACGTAGGCCATTTCGAGTTTGGATGTGTGGTTCTAGAATAGTTATATACTTATGTTTGTTTAGTATTGACATAAGTAAACTATTTACATAATTGTGTCTATGTATTCTATTATTGTAATTATAACTACATGTTTGCATTATATGGTTTAAGCAATCATAGTTATAATTACATCCCCTCATTAAACATTTAGTATTCGTATTAGGGAACATTCGTTTAGATCTAAATTTTGTATATAATAATGCATGTTTTAGTTTGATCGAATCGACGAAGTCTCTACCATTTAGTAATCTAGAGGGAATTTAATCCAGTTATTAATAAAAGGTGCGTGGTTACCATAATCGAGACTTCCTCCATCCGCCGAATTAATAAGATATTTAGTATGATATGATTTAATGTCGATATTAGTAGTAAATGATGTATTATCATAGTATCTTGGAGATGAGCATTTTAATATAATATTATTTGGGAGGGTTTGTATTATGGGATCATCGTTTCCACGTATAGAGTTTACCCGTTTGAGGCGCATAACTGGTATTGTTAAAAATAGACGGGTGATCGCCAATCCTCCAATACTACATGGTGCATAAAAGACACCAAGGGAAGTATCTTTAGGTAGTCGCAACCACCGTCTAACAAAAATCCTAATTGATCTATCCATAGTTTTCAATGAATTAAGATATATATTAGAGAAAGTTAGCCTATGTAATAAACTTGGTAAAAGATAAGATTTTAGTATATCAAGTTTTTGTTGAGGTTTTAATAATGCTTTAGATATTGATATTAATTTAGATGTTAACTCTATTACTATTGTATTATTTTTATTATCTATAGGTCCTATTTCGATACCTAAGTATTTATATGTATCATCAATAGTCAAGGGTTTAAGGGGAATATTATCAATTATTATAAAGCTATATGGATTACAGATCCACTGCTTTTTCTTAGGGTTAATAATAATGTTAAGAGTTGCACTCTTTGCTGGATTAATATCAAGCCCACATTCTTTAAGTCTATGTATAACATGATCTACCTGGGCTTGAAGACTAATTTCATCCTTTGCAAAGAGTACGAGATCATCAGCGAATGCCATATATTTAACGATGTTATTATCATATATGCTAATAGAACTGGGTAAATCAGAAGTTACGTAATCAATTACAGCATTAAATAACATGGGTGACATGGGGTCTCCTTGTTTTACGCCGCGATTAACTAAGATACTAGGCGATATACCTTTCTGCTTGCCTAATCAAAGCGTCAACAACATTATGGCTTACCTACCTACCTACCTACCTGCCTACCTACCTACCTACCTGCCTACCTACCTACCTGCCTACCTACCTACCTACCTACCTACCTACCTACCTACCTACCTACCTAGCTAGCAGGCTAGTGAGCTCTCTTTCATAAGCATATGTACACATACCATGTGTACACTGATCGTACTATGTCTTATGTATGTGTTAATGTGTTTGTATGTGTGAATATCAATACACAGTGATGACTTAAGCGACCTACTGTAATGTGTCCTCTAGTTGTATTAGTTTACAATTGCTCATTTACATCTGGGCACCATGACTAAAGCCTAAGTTATGATTTAAATAATACATATTCATATTCGTATATATTGATATCAACATATTATATAACATTGCATCACTAATGACGATGTAATGTTCTCTGTGTTTTCTATTTACATCCTTGAATTAATGATGAAATGTACCAGGTACAATGTACCTCGATGAACCCCTTAATATGCCTGCCCCCCCTGATCAATATAGCTATAATTCGTTATTATTAGTTTACCACAGCCATCATAATATTACAATAAATATATTAATTATAATGCAATAATACCATTAAAATGTGTACACTTAAATGTAATTATATATATAATATATATATATATATATATATATATATATATATATATATATATATTTATATTAACTATATACATGTACTAATAATACTACAATTATAATATAGTATTAATATTTAACATATATAGTTTAATTGAAAATGTGCATTAAATGTACAGTGTATAATACTGATAGTGAAGACATATATCAAACATATATGTGCATTACTATTGCAATGCTATATAGGCAGTTCTCTATAGGCTGTTCTCTATAGCAATTCATCATAACCTGTGAATAGAAGGCAATGTGAGTATAATGTATTTCTTTACACTGTAGCCACATCTTCTAATGTAATCATATGGGTAGTCTTATAATGAGCTTGAACAAGATAATCACTCTGTTAACAGGAAGTAGATATTGTTACTGGTGAATGTTGCTTATACTTGTTTGTGTTTACATTGAAATGTGGTTCATAGTATTTACCTGATAATACTTAATAACAATACATTATAACAATAGTCTATTATAACAATACATTATAACTATATTCTCTTATATCTTCACATCAAAATAGTGTTCTTATATAGTATATACTTGAACATTCTATATTAATTATAAATATAATTATAATTAATATAGAATTATCAAGAATATACTATATAAGAACACATGTATATATATATATATATATATATATATATATATATATATATCTAAGTGACCTTGGTGGTGTTGATGTCAAACAAACCATACAAGGGGTCATCAACCCTGGGCCTGACAGACACAACACTTCCTATCATGGTATGGTCTCTTGTATGGTTTTCATGTGTTTATATTTATATATATATATATGTATAAGTCCTTATTATTATTATTATTATTATTATATCATCAATATATGATATTTTTTATACAATAAGGATATTCTTATTAATATAAAATAATTTATAGGTTCTGGATATCTTTCCGTATATTAATTTCAATATTCAGGAAATACATTATATATATATCTATTTTCGTATAGTGATTGGATAGTGACAACCAATATCATTATTACATTTATTCTCAGTATACACGCATATAAAGTGTAAGACAAATAGTCAAGGAAGAGGCCACAATAACACATACATATATACATACACGAGTTAAACCCGTTCGCACCATTAAAATAAGTTTTAAAATATTATTTAGAAGTGATATTATATAATTATGTATAAATAAATGATCAGCTCTCATTAAAACTATGGATGCCTTAACATGAGAGAAGATTTGATGGGACATTATAGCCATATTGTTATAAGTGAAAACTTCATCTAAGTTCCTGGATGGGATGAAATGACTCCATAAAATAACAATAAATATATATATATATATATATTACATTATAACTTATATTAATAACAACTAGCACTAATTTATATATATATATCAATAATGACTGAAATCAAACACATAACTGAGTATCTATTCAATCATAGTTGTTTTGTGGTTAGAGATGAATGAATTATTTGCCAATTCTGATATGATGCCCTGCATAATATTCTATTCTCAGCCATTATTTTCTTAGTATAGGTGATACTACCTTTAGTATTATAGCACTAGTCTAATGTATGTATTTGTGTACAGTGTGTATCTATTTTATATATTTGTGTGTATATATTCATATGTTATTAAGTAAAGTTTACATGTAAGAAAAAGTTAAGTTTTCTCTTTAGTTGGTAAAGTGTGTTATTATCAATATATATATATATATAGATATATTTATTTATATAGAAATAATTAATTAATATATAATTTTCAAGTATACACTATATACTAAATAAAGTACATTATTATATAATAGTCTTATATATATATATATATATATATATATAGACATAATGTAGTATTCATATTTAATATTCTAATATAAGTTTATAATATTTATATTATTAAATAATAAAGTTAATAATTAGTTTTATATTAATATTTGAATGACAAATATTTCATATATAATAGTGTATTATGTATAACAGGTACCATTATGTGTTTATATATATA
Source organism: Osedax fenrisi (assembly GCA_964019155.1). Taxonomy (NCBI): domain Eukaryota; kingdom Metazoa; phylum Annelida; class Polychaeta; order Sabellida; family Siboglinidae; genus Osedax; species Osedax fenrisi. The sequence goes on along the minus strand of OZ025240.1, from coordinate 72,505,864 downwards.
TATATATATATATATATATACACTTTTGTAACAAACTGATATCATTATTAACGTGTATGTATTAATTGGAATATAATTACATTTATTATTTCTAGATTTAAGTATATATATATATAGATGACAATTAATTTTATTCGTAATGATTCGTGATGATTTATGTGTTGAATATATTTTTGTTATTTCTATCCAAACTACAAATATTAAAATTATAATATTTTCATAAATCTCTCCGTTATTGCATATCAGTTGCGAATGATAAATCTAATTTATTTTTATTTTCAATCAATGATACATTAACTTTGATGTTTAAATTTAATGAATTATCTTACATTTTAATAATATAAACATTTATGTAATGTGTGAATATCAATAATTACTTATATACCTTCGTAGTCTAGATGTATTGATATCTAATAGCTTGAATATAACACGATGTTGGTGCAGATGATAATTAAAACTTCTCATTACATTAGTGATCACTTACTTGATTAACATTCCAATCACTGGTATCACCACTATGTCCACTGTACACATGTTGTACCATGCATTATACCTTTACCATGTGTTGTACTTACTGGTATATCTTGTATTATAACAAAGTCTCTGTAGAGTTGTAATACTTTAAAATTGCTATGAAAATAAAATATCGTATATAAAATAATAGAAAAACATACGATATTGGTGATTATCCTTTACAACTATATTATAATATAGTCTAGCATGAGGTTTAAATACTTTACAGATGACCTGTAATTCTAGGTTTAAGATATTTCAGTGATTATCAACATGTAGCTGCCACCAATAAGGGAAATTATTATCTATATGTATTTGCTATAAACTATATGTGTAACAAATATTAAATATAAAATTATATGAAATTGTGTAATGTGTGTATGATAAAATTGTAATCAATTAATTTATAAAGAACCGCAACTCTGCTATATGCACTTGTCACAGATAACAATAAGAACAAGTTTACAGATAAAACTATATAGTATTCTCCACACCCATTCATCCTGTTTATCTCATGTACTTATACAATTAGCGCAACTATTATTATTACTATTTAAATGGGTACTTTTTATAAGTCTCATCCACTCTCGGATCATACGCAATGTCACATGTTCTCAATAATAGAGGGCTACATTATGCGAATGTAAGCATTACGATGTCCAGTCGATGTATACATCTTAATCACGCCACTACTAACAATCATTAGTAATCATAATAGTAATGATACACCAGGCCCACGTGTGTGTGTGTGTAGGTATCGATATATGGCAAACATATTAATTATAAATAATTATTTTTATTCGTTCGCCTATTATAAACCACCGGTATTGATTAATACGTCGGCTTTAAGTAGCGGGCCCCTTTCTTCTCGCGCTATATATTAGTGTGATTACAATAATGTCATGCTTAACTTAAACCCCAATCTCCCCTAGAATACGCATTCGGAGGTCATCCGTACCCCTTCTCCGGCATCTTTGACATACTGCCACAAGACGCCCAAGATCTGGGCGAACAGTTTAAATTCAAGTTCGCATCACAAACACATACGTAACATCAATGATGCCCTTATAAAGTCCTATACTCTACTAATTAACCTCATCTCCTCCTACAACTTACTTATCTAACTATGTTTCACCTTCCTTCATTCATCAATATCTCTCAATAATATAATAGTTTTAATAATAACCGTTATGTTATCCAACTATTGATGGTAATAACATCCATCTCAGAGTAGCTCCCATCACCATCTTACTCATCCCTACCTCCCTCCAAGTCTCCGTCACCACCCCCCCCTAGTGTATCCCACCCTCTGACCATCCTTCCCTCATATTCTCTCACCCAACCAGAGAGCTAAATCATCTAGCCTATATCCCAAGTCTTCACCCCCTTTGTTTCTCATTCTCTTACCATCCAAGTATTCTTCTCCATCGCTTATATTCCAACCCTAAATCTCCCTCTCTGCCCATATTCTCCCCTTCCCCAATATTGACAACCCTCTCAACCCTACTACTCTCTCACCCAACCAGGGAGTCGATTCATCTCGGCTACACCGACTTTGAAAACGACGATATCTTAAAGCTCATCGAACAATTGGGCGATGATTTTAAGGGCGACTCCTACCATCTGATACGCAAGAACTGCAATCACTTCACAGCTGTTCTAGCCCAGGTTAGTTATTACATCTCTAGCTGTTCTATTAGTAGTGTTAGGCTGTTCTAGTCCTTCTCTAGCCCTGCTCATACATCTGTTATCTAGTAAGTTTAGGATTTCCATCAATTAGAAAGCATTCTTCACATATATATCTAGATATATTATTTTTTACGTTTATATAGTTTATTCCTTGGGAAAAATTATCAAATGTTGTTATCTAGTATCACTAATTTGTCATAAAACTAATATTTATTAATCTAAGCCTTTTATAATATAATTATATAGTATTGATTAATGTTAAGATTAGTATTTTATATTTATCAATAAAAATATATTTGAAAATCAACACCTATTATTAATTAAATATCTATATATATATATATATATATATATATATATATATATATATATATATATATATATATATCTAATTAATAATTATTAATGGGTGTTATATTTCATATATATTTGTATTGATAAATACAAAATAATATAATATATATAAAATATATAATTCACTAAAAGAATACAAATAATTATTAAATTTGTCTTCTTTATATTATTACCAAGTAGATTATTACTAAGTAAAAATTCTTCTAATAAAAACTTCTAATTATGAATTACTCATATCAGAATAATGAGATCAATATGAATATAAGGTAATGTTTATATACGCGTATTGTAGATATTAAAATATAACAAATCTGTAGATTTTGTATGTAACACTAATACATTATATTTAACATTAATACATTTTAGTAATTTATTAAGGGCAATTACTAGTATCACCTACTTTTGAAAAATAAATTAAATTCACATCTTTTTATTATTAATAAATACAATTTGGAAAATGTTAAGTTAATGTTCCGAAATTTTCAGATAATTATATTCTTTAGAAGTTATTGAAACACGATGTATTATAGAGATACAGAGATTCATATATATAAATAAATTTTAGTTCATCCATGTATATGATCTATAAACTAAGTATTATATATACTTAAAATTCATAAATATAGGTAGTAATTTTAAAATCCATTTACTCAGATTAATTAATTTTGTTTATAACTGTGTTAAAAATCTTCCTCATTGTTCAATATTCAATATTTTCTCCTAAAATGTCTATTATATAAAGATTATATATCATGACAGAATGTCCATTTGTTGTATTTATATTATATTTAATATATTTTTATCAGTATCAGTATGCATATTTATTTTACTAATTTACAATTTTCAATTATTGCTAATTTTCAACATATCATTTTATATAGAAATATATACTTATATTAAAAATAAAAACATAATGTATAGATATATATATAATCTTAATATATAGCAGAATAATTGTTGGCAATCAGCTAAATAATAAATGCAGTGGATAATTTATAGTGAAAATAGCGATTTCCTATCTATTTACATCTAAATGTGGACGTATTTATGGTGACACTAGGATGCCCTTAATAATATTTAATAAATTAAATTTGATATCTTAATTAATTGTATGATAAATTATCATTGATAATACAATTTATATATAGAATAAATATTTACATTATTATAATATAAACTGATTATATTTTTCATATTTCAGTTAATTTTAATATAGATAATTTGTAGAGTTTAATATATAATTGTTATAGATAATCATGTGTTAAGTAGTAACTATATATATACGTATAAAAAACGTATATCTAAAATACTCTAAAATAATAATATTAAATTAATTCATGTTAATGGATTTTAAAATAATTAATTTTATTATATATGATAACCATTTATAATATGTAAAATGTATTCTATTTAATGAACTGTATTATTAAAACTTGCACATTTCCACTAATAAGGGTATAGTAATCCTTAGCTATAATAATCCTTAGCTATACCAATCCATAGAAATAACAATCCTTAGTCATAGCAATCCTTTGCTATAGCATTGTGTTATTCACATGTTACATACAATATCAACTACTTAATACAACCATAACTTCCTATACTATAGTTTGCATACATGTGTTTAATATATGTAGCGCGTATAATAAATACTAATCTCCCCCCCCCCCCGTGCAGACGATATGCGGAGCTGAAACGCCTTCATGGGTGAACCGACTCGCCCAGGTAGGCTCCTACATCCCCCTACTGGAGAAAGCCATCCCTAAAGAGTGGTTCGTAGCATGAGTCATCACACACACACACACATACACACCTACACAGAGACACACACACGTTTGACTGCAGTCAAATCCGCCTCCTCCATCCCCTTTCTTTGTCCTCTTGCTATGTCCTACTCGTGTTGTTACCATAGCGATTGTGTCTCGTATCGGCCAATACGTGTGCCGCATTTCAACGTGTGTTTATTTTAGTGTTTCAATATTATTCTCTCATTTCTCCGATTAATGTGTCTGGGAATTTTATGTAAATTTAACATCTAAGGTTTATATAGTACATTTTAATAAAAATTTATTTTAAAATTATTTTCATTATTTCATACACGAGTTGAAAATTGAAGAACGTTTATTAAAAATCAATATTTTAAATAAGAAATAAAAACATATTTAATATATTTAGATTACTATTTATTATAATTATATTGTGTACATAAATCTATAAATTAAAAAGTCAATATCTATAAAAATAATAAGTTAATTTCTTGTACCAGATTATGTAAATTCTGAAAGTAAAATGATCAACGAAATTATTGGTGATATTTTTAATAAAATTAATGTTATAATTTTATCACATATTTAAAACATATTTATCACGTGTTATTTTGTCATAATGATAATGATAAGAATAGTTTCTCCAATGATAGGACATCTTCTTTATTATCTTATAAGCATTCTATTAAAGTGTCGACACAATTAATATAGAATATTTATTTGAATAAAATATTTTTAATTTAAACCGAATTATATGAAATTCCTATTTTAATAATATGTTTGTTTTTTTTTAATAATTTAATTTTATTATTTAATTAAAAGAAAAGTATTTTAAAATAATACGTCTATATATTATTCATAATTAATTTAATTCAAAATTATAAAAAGAAAAAATGTATTAATCTAAACTCAGTTCGCTAAGTAATCTGTCTCGGTTGTCGTCAGATACACGGGTAGTAGATCGCGGGTTCAATTCTTGTCCAGATCAATAAAATAGGTCTTAGAATAATAATTAGAAGTGATATTATATAATTGTGTATACAAAATAGTGGATATCATTGAAACCATGGATGCTTTAACATGACATTAGAGGCATTTGGTAATAAGTGAAAACTTCATCTTAGTTCCTCCATGGAATGAAACTTCTCCACCAAAATAACATAACCATGACAATAATTAATCTTTTATTTGTTTTATAATATCTATATGTATTTCATAACAAATGTTAATAGAAGCCATTATCTATGTTATTGTATGTGATTTCTATTATCTATTCAATAACTTTGAAAGTAGATATTATATTGAATACAAATATTATAATGGTTGGATATAAATAAACTTTGTAGCGTTTGACAATACAATATTTCATGTTTATCATTTAAATAAATTAATTCTAAATATAATAATTATGTGGGTATTTTTTTTTTAAGTAATTTTCTTAAAATAAAATAAATAATGAATATTAATTATTAGTAAAACAAGAAAGTATATTTTGAATACGAAAAATTAGTGTAGAAAATGAGGTATGTATATATTCTATTTATCCAGATATCAGCATAGTAAAATAGGATAGATAAAGTATAATTTAAAAAAAATAATTATTGATATCAAGTACAAAAATAAAATATATATTAAAACAATTCTACATAATACATAAATAATATTATAATTAATAAAATAAAGCCACTTATAATAATATAAATTAAATATATTATGTCAACTCAATATAAGTTAAATATTAATATTTATTAATTAACTAAATTTGATTAATAACCTAAATCTACTAAATCTTTATTTTAGTAAATTATAAATAATTATTCACATTCTTTTTATTTTTAAATTTATTTATTTTTTCAATTATATAGTAAAATATCAAGACGGAGATTTAATTTTTTTTAAATAATATTATTATATTAATTTAAAAAGTAAAACAAATATTTTATTTTATTATTAAAATGTAGGATTAATTTACAAAAATTTATTTATTAATTTTTATATAAAAAAATGATATATAACTTTTATTAATTTGATATATATATAACGTTATAATATAGTAAATATATCATATGATATTTTATGAATCTAATAGTCAATAACTGAAATAACTAGTTATATATTAACTCTAGTAATAGATCAACTGTTTTAAAATAGATTATAAAATAATATTGTAAGAATGATATTATTAAATAAAATATTTTGATCATTTAATTTCAATTATATTTTTAATTCTTTAAATTTAAAACTTATTTTTTAAATTATATATAAAATGATAAGAAATATAAATAAAAAGCAAATTAATATTGTTTATAATATTTACATATGTTTTATATAATCTTTTAAATTATTATTATTATACTTATTTTTATAGATGGAGAGTAATAGTTAATAATATTTTTCATTTATATAATTTTATTTTTAGAATAACAAATATATTTATTTCCAGTTTTGTAACATGACATATTAAAGTGCACCTTCAAATTAATTATACAACACAAATATTCCATTTTTATAATATTATCATTAAAATGATGTCAACATTATTTTTCTAAGTTAAATACAACTTATACAATTTAATGGTTTAAAACTAATAATACACTTACACCCAGCAAACAGTAAGAGCAGCATAATAGCAGCATAACACCAAATGCTAGAGCCTCAAATGTTTACATTGTGCTATTATGCTGCTATTAAATGTCTATTATGCTGCTATTATGCTGCTATTAATTTGTAATGATATTATGCTGCTGTTATGCTGATATTATGATGCTATTAATTTTAAATGTCTATTATGCTGCTATTATGCTGCTATTATTATAATAGCAGCATAATAGACATTTAATAGCAGCATAATAGCACAATGTAAACATTTGAGGCTCTAGCATTTGCTGTTATGCTGCTATTATGATGCTCTTACTGTTTGCTGGGAATATTCATTTAAAATATATGTTATTTGTAATAATATATTATTTAAAAAAACTAAAATGATATTTTGTTCCACTTAGGGGATATATTATAATATACTACAAAATAAATTATTTTAAATCGATAATGATTATTTTCCTTTAAATTTGCAGATGTTATGTAGAACATGGTATCTGTATATCAATACAATTGTTTTTTTTTTTTAATTGTAAAATAACTAAAATTGAATTTAAATATTGATTAAATAAATATTATATAGATATTGTCTTACTTTATTATAGTTATATTTTATTCAACATTATTTTATAGAACTATATATTATGAATAGATTATATAAAAAATAAATTATAAAAAGTAAACATTGAATAACTTATTAATTTATTTAAATATCACATATTTTCGTATATATTATTATATATATATTTATAATATATTATTATTATATATATTTACCTTACAATATTTATAAATAGAATAAGTATTACTAGCTATGCTTTAATGACAAATTATTATTTTAAATAATATATTATATAATTTTAAGATTATGTAACTCTATAATGTAGTTATCTGTATATATTATAGTTATATTCCTCGTTTTTTTATTTTTATTTTAATACTCTCTAAAATTAATATATTTATTCTTTTTATTTTTATATCTAATCAATAATTTTAAATATATCTAATTAATTTTGTTATTTAAAAGTTGTGAAATTTCTGTAATATATATATATTTATTAAGATTTCTCACTACAATTTTAACTTTTTACACAACTTATATAATGAAATATAATACCCTTTAAACATCATTACAATGTAGTAATTACGTATTAATTAAATAATTATTTTCCATAATTTTAGAATAATTTTTTATCAGATCATTGAAATATACAATAATCATCCAATATTGTTATTATTTATAATTATATAATAATGAAATATTATTAAAATAACAAATTATTATATTGCTAACTAGTATTACAATTTTTAGATCATCAAAATATAAATAGCAATAATTCTATTTTTACTAGTAATCATCATGTACACGAGTAATATATCAATACGTACCTCACCCCCTCTCTGTCAACAGGCTAACCCCGATCGCCCTAGAAACAGCCGTCACACACCACGACGACCTTGACCCCTCTGGTAACTACAACCCTCTACCCACCCGGCCGGGGGGTGGATCTTACCGTGCATTACGACACGTTTCATTGGGTGGTGAACCCCCCTCCTCCACCCCAACTATAACAGACACCGATACCATCACTGATACCCCGTATTCGAAGCACCGCCTCACCTCCGCAGACTTCCTAACCTCAGGCACCGTATCGCTGCAACCGCAAGGAGGGGAGGACACAACAGCAGCCGAGGACACAGACTACTATGAGTCATCTATACAAACGCTACCCGCGGGTAGAGATACCGACCACATGAGTTCAGGCGAGTCAGTGATATGTCCTTCCGACTGCATTCGCAATCATCGACATTCCCTCGGTCCGGACGCTTCGCATGCAGTCACCAGACAGTCTACGGCCAGCACTACATCAACGGATCGTTTGACCTCTAGGAAGTCGACCTTGGACACCACTTCGGGTGCTTACGCCTCGAAGTCGGGCGCCGATGGTACTTTGACCTCTACGAATCGCATGAACAATACGTCTTACGGAAGCACGCGAAACTCTCGTCCGTCTACCCGGGAAGCCTCTTCCGTGAACCTGAACTCTCGCCTGTCTAATACTCTGAACTCGCGAATGTCCAACGATAATTCCGTCGATAAACATAAGTTGGCAAAGGACATTTCCTAGTTATATTTATTACCGATCATTGCGTATTATTAATTTAGCCCCGCCCCCCTCTCCCCACTCGATAACCCTATATACATATACCCTTGAAATTACATTTAATACATCCCCAATCATTATTCTCATCACAATTACTCCATAACCCCTCAGTGATGTTATTTTAACACATGATATTAACAGTGGGTTCCCTGTGTATCTATCTGTCTGTATCTATCCTAGTGAACAATAGCTATTATTGCCCCATCAAGTATTCACTATTGTTATATAACTACAATAGACACATTGTGTACTATTAAGCAGCCCTATGTATGATTATTAATTTGTATGTATTTGACCCAAGTCTGATGTGTTTCATTTACTATATTTATAGAAATTGTTTGTGTAAGAAACTTCTATTGTATATATAATAATGTATTTCACTGTGCACCCCTATTTATTATTTTTAATTCAATGTTTTCATTAAATAAATACAATTTTGTATACATTAAAAATATTATTTATTACATAAATGTATATATTTTTTACTTAAAATTATTAATTTCAAATGTCGTTATAATAAAAGACGTTATAATAAAATAAATGTATTTATTACACTCTACATATTACCTTAATCAATCTTCGTAATTATTATATATTATTAATTATAATATATTGTATTATAATTATAATACATATATTTTATTGAGAAAATATTTTCAATAATAGAATACAATTTTCATATTTTCTTGAGCTTTATTCTTAATTAATAAATGTATTCAGTAAATAATTCAGTTATATAATATATTAAATATTTTTTTTAATTTGAATAAAGATTTATGGTAATTTATATTTCTGATAATATAGAATTTTATTTATATATATATATATATTAACTTGTACACTAACGTATATTAATAAATATGTAATCATATTTTATTTATTTCTTTAAATATAAAATATATAATAAATATATTATCATGCATTTTTTATAATGTCTACCTAAATGATTATATGTATAGCTGTAATACTTTATACCATATCAGATGTATATAATTATTGATAAATATTTATACATATAAATAAAAAACTGGTATACAAAATAATACATAACAAAATTCGTATACAAAATATAACATAATATATATTATATAGAGAGGTGATATAAATAGTATGTTAAAATAAAACTTTAATATTTAAATACTAAATAAATAAAATGACGAATTAAAAAAATGTGTTTAAAATTCGATAGATCTGCACATCACACAGCAAATAACATATTCGCAGTTTATTGGATGCTTTATCTTCAGAGGACATTCTCCCGTAAGTTGAAGTTGATGAGGACCTAAGCAATTTGTACGTTACATTAATATATTTAATATTAGGTTTTTTTAATTAATTTTTTTTAAAGTATTTTCAAAAAATAAAAAATTAATAAATACTAAGCAGTCTTATTAACTTTTATATTAAAAAAATAATGTTTTATCAGTAGTAATAAATTATACATTTATTTTTTTGCTAAACTTATGATTTTACAAACCTATAGGACATTTCATTCTACTGGTGTCAAAAGTTTTGCCATGACAAGCCTGACAAGTACGCATTCCTCCACATATGAATATAGCAACGCTGCAGCAATGCTTACACTTGTAGATCAGGTGATTCATACCATGTAGTTTACAATTCTGGGGGGGAGGATTTCCATGGCGATAATAATGCTATATATTAAATATATAACTGGTATTATAATATAGCTCGTAAATAATAGGTATTAGAATTTGGGAATTATTTAGTATAAAATATATAATATATTTCTATGTATTTTATATTCTAGATGATATTTAAAATAGGGGAACTACACACTGTATATATAATCATATATGTATAATATATCTTGTATCTCAGTAAATGTACATTTTAGATAAAAAAGATATATATATATATAAAAATTATAAATAATATAAGGCTGGCTAATATAAGAATATGTATTTTTTAGAACCAGAAATAATATAAATAATTTTGTATTTTCTTATACAAATATAAAAACATTAAATTAAAATGTGTTTTATTACATGATCAATGAATACTTGTTGATGATTCTAGTATAAAACTTAATAGAACTGTTTCATTATAATTAGATAACAAAATAATATCAATATATCTCGAGTTTCATTTTTATAAGTATTATATAAATAAACTAAAAATTCTATATATTTTTTAATAATTACAATAAAAATCAAAACCAACACTGTTTAATATGAGTCAGTATATGATACACAGATACATACATACGTATGTTTAGTCAGTTGTCACTATTTTATATATTTTTTAATTTACATTACACTAACTTTTACTTTAATTATTGTATTTATTCATTTTTATATTTTATAATTGTATGTACTTGATCTGCGAATATAGGTAGGTTTTATTTTAAATATTTAAATTCCTATATGTATGGATACATATATATTATTGGGTGATATCGATGAATCACTGTTCATACTTCAATAACAGTCCTGCCATCCGTAGTGTGCCAATCACTAACCGAGTTATTATAGTTCAAACAAGAGCCGCACTTAAGTTCTCGCGTAGCATCGTCATCTTGTTCAGCTTGCATGACGCACGTGATATCACCACCGAAGTAAGCCTTCTTACAGACGATACACTGATAGTAGACGTACGTCTCAACGGCCGCTCTGCGTAATATATCGTCGTGCAAGACGTGATTAATAGGGATACCGGTAAACTGGGACAACTTTTGAAATAAACTCGGACCACTTTTGAAGAAAACTATGACCACTTTTGAAGAAAACTCGGACCACTTTTATGCTTTAACCAATATTATAGAAGTATACATATATAGTTATTTAAAAATGGGTCGAATCTTATTCAAAAGTAGTCCTAGTTTACTTGGTCCGAGTTTACTGGTATTCGATTAATAGTAACTTATGTGGTGACTTTTTATCTTTAGATGTTATAATATAGTAACATTTAGTGAATGCTGTTGATATGATAATGTATGAATATATTAAAATTATAATAAAATTTAATATATATTATATTAATCAGAATGTCGCCAACAATATTTAAGAAAAACGTATTTCAATTCAAATTGAATTTATAAATAAATTTGTATTTTTAATAAAATATTTATATAGAAAATGTATGTTAACAAATTAGTGCATTTTTATTTTACAAATAAATAAATATCATTAATATTTCTAATCAAAGAAATATAAATAAATATATCCTAAAGGTAAATTTTACCTGAAAACTACTAGTTTAGGATTACAAAAGTTACCATAGCAGAAATAGGGAACATTGTCCAGTGAAGACATGTTAGAATAATAATGGTATTACCAATGATTGCAATTAACCTCTGCGATGTTAACTTTTCTACTCCTTAAACCCGTTAATAGGTTATTTTCAGTGGTATATTTATTCATATTTCAATGATTTCAAAAATACTAAACAGTATGTTTAATACTTTACTTATTTATTCATAAAATAAAGTGCATTTGTTTTTTTTTTTTAATTTGCATTTCTTAATAGTTATATTATTAAATTACAAATTATTTATAAATATTTTCAGTGGTATATTTATTCATATTTCAATGATTATAAAAATACTAAACAGTATGTTTAATACTTTACTTATTTATTCATAAAATAAAGTGCATTTGTTTTTTTTTTTAATTTGCATTTCTTAATAGTTATATTATTAAATTACAAATTATTTATAAATTCGGTTTGACTTGAAATATTCAATATACTCTTTTTCTCAATATTCTATATAATATAATGTATTACACTATATTATGATTTTAATATAATCATATTAAAATCAATAATTTAAAACAAGTTATCGCATTTATTTGTGTATCAATTTCAAGTAATATCTCCTAGATAATGATACAATACAATAACATTTAAGCGTAAGATTAAGTTTCATAAAATATGCGTTATCACTGATAGCTTAGCAGACGTCCTTATTAGTACTAACTTATTGGTTAACTTTTCATACAATAATCTGTTTGCTGATTTAGTTAATACGTCAAGTTTCAATTCTTTAATAGGTTTTATTAACTCATTCAAATCTTTATGTTCGATATCTCTCTGCACAGTCATATTAGTTATATTCAAATTAGGTGTCAACATTTAATTAAATATTTAAAAGCCTATATATATATAACAAAGTTAACATAGTAAGGGAATATTTCGGTTATATCAACATTATAATATTAATATTAAAATGGGTAACATGGTAAAAAATAATAATATAAATTATATTATATATTATATTTGTATATATATATATATATATATATATATAAAATATCTATACTATTATTATTAGTTTATATACACATATATCAATAGCACTTTTTTACATGATAACAATATGTGTGAGGCTTCTACTATTTATCCATGTCCAAGATTTAGATTGGGATATATATTATGCTTATTTTGATAATGCTTACATTTAATTTTGAATTATAAAATTGTTGATAATAAAAAATAATCAAATTAATATATTATTAACATATTTAAAGTTTAAGATGAATAGAGTATTTTTTACGGTTTATACATTTAATTACATTATAAAAGCATTAGTGCAATAATTATTAACAACAATATTACATTTATTAATTACTCTCTGACTTCTGGTCACAAGAAACATGTACACATATTTATAAGACATATTGATATTTAAAATCTAACATTTTATAAATGACATAATATAGTATGTACATTTATAAATAACTTAATATTTTTTTCTTAATTTATTAATTTTTTTTAAATAATAAAAAATAGTTATAAATTATAAGGACCGGCGAAAGAGGGGATTATTTACATGGTGAATATATGAGATTTATGTATAATAAATGTTTACTAAAAGCATGATCACTTTAGAAATACATACAATAATAAGTACTTTTTTATTGTATCTAGTAGATAAATTTATAAAAATTTGTAACAATAATTATTTTTTTGTATGATAAGTATAAGACCAAGAGAATGGGACCTAAATATCACCAATTTGTAACATAATATATATTCAGAAATTTCCATAAATTTTATATTATATTATACGTAATCTGGTATTGTATATTAGGTTGTTTATTATATCTTAATAGTATAATATTATAAATAAATTCTGAACGTTTCATATTGTTTGATCAATAGTACTTTGTATAAACTTATTTATATCACTTATAGTTTTATGCAGCATATCATATATAATTTTAAAAGAAATAAATCAAATTTTATGATTTTTAAATATAATTTAATATATATTATTTTTATATCAAAAATCATCCGTTTCACATATCCTTAAATAAATAATCAAATATACTAATAAATATATTAATGATTTAATTAATATAACTATAAAGTATATGTGCTCATTATAAATATAAATATATAAATATATATATATATATATATATATATACAGTCAACTCTCGATATCTCAGAATTCAAGGGACTGAAGAAATGTATCTAACATATAGAGTTTCTGAGATTATGAATTATTCTTACACGTATTTATATAGTAACAAATCTAGCATTTATAAAAAGTATGAGTTAGCTATGTGTCTGAGATATCAAGAGTTGACAGTGTATGTATTAATAACAAACTTTACAAAGAGGACATTGCGAGAATCTAAAAGAGATAATTGATCCAGGCCATTTTGTTTCTAGAAGTTTCTTCACACAAAGAAAGTGGAATTTATGGCCACAAGAAAGCTGATGATTTAGAAATAATTAGAAAAATATAATATAATATTTGTAATTAAAAGTATAAATATTGACCTTATATCAAACTATGTGTTTACTTATATCAAACTATGTGTTTACTTATATCTAACTATGTGTTTACTTATATCTATGTGTTTACTTATATCTAACTATGTGTTTACTTATATCTAACTATGTGTTTACTTATATCTAACTATGTGTTTACTTATATCTAACTATGTGTTTACATATTCTACTTATCTAATTTATAAATGTATAAACAAAGATATAATATTTATAAACCCATTAAGTAATTAATATAAAGAAAGATACATTATTCATAAAAAGTTATTTATATATGCACTAAGGTTTGTCTGGGTAAATATAGAGAAGATTCAAGTGCTTTATAAACGTACTCTTATTTGTAACAAATACTACTCCAATGATTATATTTACTATGCATACTTTTCTTTTACATTCTTACCAATTAAATATTTATTATTTATGTATCGTAATATATTAGTATTGAATGAAAGTTTGTTAAATGCAATCTCTCACCTTTAACATTACGATATGAATTCCCACGCGTCCTCTCTAATCACAGAGCTAGAATGAAAGTCTCACTAGCTCTATGTCTCTAACACATTAAGGACATATAAATCTAAGTAAGCCTATGGCAAACAACCTTAATAGAAGTAGTTCTGGTTAAAGGATCGCAGTAACAAATGGTGCATAGGTCACTGTTGGTATCCAGAGATGAAAAATGATTAGATAATGTTGAGACCTTGTTTCGGCCTTGTTGATTCTTTGCCACGCTTGACTAAAAAACGAGCAATATTTATTTAATCGTGGATAATCATTAGAAAAATTATTCAGATAATTTGTTCGATATTATTTACATAATTAATTTGATAATCAGTTAGATAATTAATTATATAATTAGTTAAATACTTATATAATAATTAGTTAAATAATAAGTTATATAATAATTTAGATAATTAATTGGATAATAATTCGATAATAGATAGTATAGATAAATAGTTAAATAATAAATAATATAATAGTTAAATTATTAGTTACCTACTTAATTATATAATTAATTACATTATTTAAATGAAAAGTTAGATAATTAGTTAAATAATTAGTTCAATTATTATCTAATAATTAATTAAATAATTAGTTAAATAATAAGTTATATAATAATTTAAAAAATTAATTATATATTTATTTATATGATTAGTTAAATAATAAGTTAATACTTTAATACTTTTGATAATTACTTAAATAATTAGTTAAATATTTATTATATAATTTGTTAAATAATAAGTTAAATAATAAGTTAGATAATAATTACATAATAGTTAGATAATTAGTTACCTAATTAATTACATAATAATTTAGATAATCCTATATTTACTATACAATGAAAAGTATAGGGGAAGGAAAGGTAATTTGGCCGATTTTTGATGTGTGTTACTAGAAGTGCTCTTAATCAAAATATACATATTTATAAATAACTATCATAATCTATGTAACTAATGTTATATTAATTTACCAAATGTATATTTTTATTATTTATATTTTTCGAATAAAATAGATTAATAAATTATATAAATATGTATAAAAAAGAGCAAAGTGGGGTATTTGGCCAATAGTACAATTTTATTCGATAGGTTAAATTATGTTCTAAAATATATAAATTAAATTTATTGAATAAAATGATGAATAATTAGGCACACATTTAATACCACCACCAAATTAGATTATATTTTCAAAAATATTGCAAAATTATATTACTTCTTTATTGAACTTCTTAAAGCACTTTATCATATTTTATTAATAATTGTATACTAACAAATCAAATATGTTTAAAAATATGATATATGGTATATCATATACCAGATGTGGGATAGTGTAGTAACGGTAAAAGTCATAAATATATTTAGCCATCTATTTTGTAAGAATTCCGCATTTTTATAAAATCAATAAATAATAATAATTATTGATTATTTATTAAAATAAATGTATTCTTAAGATATTATGAAATACTATAATTGTATATAGACTTTTTTTTGTATCATTAATAGTTTCTGATATATTAGAGTCGGCCAAATTACTATTCCATCCCCTAATACAAAGGTTAACTACAAATAAGATAAATAAATATATTGCTCTATGCTTATATCTATTTATATGAAACAAATTGTAATGTTGAATTGTTTGAAATAGGGGAAAGTAACCGAATACCGACAGTGCCAGAATACGGACACTCTCGGTATCTCAGGAACCATAAATCCTACAAAAACATGTTTAATGGATAAAATATTCATAATTATATAATAGTCGTAATTATATAATTTTATTTTTTAATTATTCAAAATATTGCTGATATATCTAATAAACTTATTTTTTTATTACGTTTTTAAATTTATGAAAAAAAAATCAAATTAAAACCTTCTCAAGAATATATAAATGTATAGATATAAAATAAAGCATTCTAAAAATTATATATATATAATTTCTATATTTTGTATCAAATATTCATTAAGTTATAATCATATATCTTGAGGTCATATAAGTCCATAATACGGACATTCTAGATGTCTTAATACGGACACCCTATAACCAATCATCGCGAAGCGTATGAACTATTCTGATTTTCATAAAAATCGCTAGCACGAGATTTTTATGCCGTGCGTTATAATATTAATAACACAATAAAGCTAAATCTAAAATTGTTATTATTTAGTTAAAAAAATAATAAAATAATAAAATAAACAAATTATTAAATTAATTATTAACTAATTCAATTAGTATAAATTGTTCATATAATTAATTATAGATAATGCAATTGTAATTTGTCTGATTGATTCATCAATAATATATAGTTTATCTATATGTATATAGGGTGTATGTATTATAACATGAGGTGTCCGTATTCGGATGTGGGTACCGAATACGGACACCCCCGTTATATATGGAATTAAAATATTAAATACAATTTTAAAATCACAATAATATCTATAATCATATAATATTAATATAATATAATTTTTGAATTAAAATTATGATTCATAAAATGTTAAGACCAATTATTGTTAAAGTGTCAGGTTACTGTGTAGGTTACTTTACCCTATACCATTCGTATTTTAGGGGTCGGTAATTGTAGAAAGGATCAGTATTATGCACATATATCCTATTAACGACCCTGTTTATTCTTGTCAATGAAAACAATTATAATAAACACATTATTGATTACTATAATATTAGCATAATTACAAAGTTTAATATATATTATATATATATATATATATATATATATATATATATATATATATATATAGGATATATATTGAATATCGAATACGTTATTATACATAGTCATATAGGGGTCGGTAATTCGAGACTTTCCCCATCATATATAATTAAGAAAAATCGAAAATTGACTTTACTTTTAAAACATTTAATGAATAAATTAATGAGTAGGAACATATATATATATATATACTATAGCACATATATGTAGTACCTATTTAATATCAACTATAAATACTACTAACATATAAAACTACTAACATATCTACTATTGTTTCTATATATAGATATACCTATAGGTAACAACATCCACTAGTGGTGTTCACTAATCGGCAGTCTGTAATCATATACAAATAATCATATATATATATATATATATATATATATATATATATGTATACAGTTTTTAAATTACTACCATTGGTACCCATTGAAGGAGCTACCACATTATTATATACATAGTAAGTATACATTATATACTATAACCTATAGTATATACACTATAGTGTATATCTATACACTGTATATATATATATATATATATATATATTATAACTTATAATGTATAAGTGGTGTAAGGTAGGTACTTACCCGAAGAAACGGCATACTAGACCAGATGAAGTGTATAGATGTCAGGTGTTAACATAAAACAAGTGTATAGTAAGTATAAAGTACCTTGTTACGTGACGATTAGTAATGACGTACGAGTGTATTGTGCATTGTAATAATCACCCCGCAGTCGTTATCTCCCTCTAGCATCCCTACCATCCAATGGGAGATTGACTTATGATCACGTGGTGCATATTTATTGAGTATTGTATAGCATACATATATATATATATATATATATATATATATATACATGTAGCTAATGTATTGTTTAAGTCATTTAAGTAATTGGGTATTTATACTAATATGTCTAACTACTGCAGTGTAAGATAAGAAAATGTCCTTATTAGTTATAGTGTCTACAGATTTCACATACTTCATATATGACAATATACTTTCATATTGTTTTCAATCATATAGGTTTTTCTTCATCATACCAATAGTAACTTTATATGTACTTTAAATTAGGTATATTAATTTAACTTAAATGTATGTCATAGTCTTGCGTATACACAACACAAAGTTGAAGATAACAAAGTAAATATAATATAAAAAATAATTTTATTAACATGTTTAATGTACTCGTAAACTCAAAACTAAAACACTATAGTGTAGTCTACATTAACATATAAGATATACTTTATATGTCGTATATTATATGTACTGTGTGTGTGTCTATGTGTGTGTGACACAGTTTGTGTCTTAAACAGTGTGTACAATGAATGTACTACGTTCTGTTGTCTAGGTAGGTATGATCAAGATGAGTAAGTATACTGTATACATAAGACACACGTATAATGTCACCTAACTACAATCAAACCTATCGTTTCGTATCACGTGACTGATGCTAGTGACGTAACCTAAGACACGTCCACCGACCCGCCCCCTATTACGTAATAATGGCGTTATCTCTGTGCAGCTAACTAGCAGGAATTACTTCGAGCGGCCACTAGTATAAGATAAGAATGTTAATACCTATTATATAGGTAGCGTTGTATTAACGATATCGTAGTATGATATTAGTTCACGCATGCGTATTGCGTATTAGGTCACGCATGTGCAGGTTATTGTAGTAGTGGTAACCTAGGTAACGGTGATGGGCAGGTAGGTATGTATGCGCGTACTAGTTGTGCGTGCGACGCGTGCGCACGCCGTGCGTATATAGGGGGGGGAGGGACCTGTAGGGACAATATATCGGTGACCTATATACATAAATATGTAAACACATACATATATAAACGCATCCATAGATATATGTATGCGCCGCACACACATATGTGTAACATCATTACGGTACACTGATACTCTCCTAACACTACGCCTCATGAGTGTAACCTACTTCAATAAATGAAGTTTATAAACATATATGTCTTTCATGAAATGTGCACATTCTTACTTACTTACTTTATTCCCTTGACTCGCGAATCGTAGGGGAAATCAATGAGATAGCTGTCACACAATGCCGTCGCCATTCGTTGCGGTCGTGTGGCTTTACCATTAAGTCGGACTGATTCAACTTACTCCATTCTTTGATGTCATCAATCCATTTCCTTTTTGGTCTGCCACATTACGATTACCTTCAACCATACCTTGGAGGATTGTTTTGCTAAAGTTGTCATGTCTAATTGTATGACCGTATGACCTACCTTTTTAATTTTCTTCGGCGGATGGACTGTACTATTGGTTCATATGTACCAATTAAACTTATCATCACACCTTTGATGTACTCGTTTGTCTTCATTTCTCTGTAGGTAATTCCAAGAAGTTTTCTATGTGATTTGTTTTCGAAACCTTGTAGTTTTGTTTGTGGAAATGGCACTTATAGTCCAAGATTCACACCCATACGTTAGAATAGACAGTACTAGAGAGCGATAGAGATTATATTTAAGCTTGAAACGGATATATTTGCTATTCCAGATTGTAGTTAGCCTTACCATAGCCGATGTACCTTGAGCTAATCTTATTTTAATCTCAGAGTCGCTTGAGCCATCTTTTGTAATTGTAGCACCAAGATATTTAAACTGTTCTACTTCTTCTAGCTTTTCTCCATATGATTTGATGTTGGAATGAAGATTTATTTTGTTACTGTTGATCATTATCTTGCTCTTTTCTGCACTAATTTGCATTCCATACCGACTAACACTACTTGATAGCTTGTTTGTGAGTGTTTGAAGTTCATCGTTTGATCCAGCTATCAAGTCTATATCATCGGCGAATCTGAGATTAGATAGATTTCAGCCACCAATTGATATTGTAGATATATGCTCATCTTGAATTCCAGCCATAATCTCATCAAGAAATAAATTGAAGAGCACAGGAGATAGTAAACATCCCTGTCTCACACCAACAGTTGTCTTGAACATCTGACCTTAGATACTATTAAACAGCATTGCGCTTGTGGTCATCATTAAAGTTATATTAGAGTCGATGCCATATTTATTGAGAGTTGACCAGAGTCCCTCATGCCAAACTCTATCAAAAGCTTTTTTAAAGTCTATGAAATTGTGATATAAGTCCTTTTGGCTTTCTAAGTGTTTTTCTATTAGATTTCTACAAATGAATATCTGCTCAGTGGTACTTCTTCCTTTCCTAAAACCAGCTTGTTCTTCCGAGAGTACTTCTTCAGCTTGCGAGGTTAATCTATTCAATATATTTCTCAATAGAATTTTGCTTGAGTGGCATATTAGGCTCAGAGTTCTATAATTCTCACACTTTCTGAGATTGCCTTTTTTTGGAATTGGTACTATTAGGGACTCTGTCCATTGTTTTGGCCATTCTTTGTTAGACCATGATAATTGACATAATTCTGTGAAAACATTAACGATTGCGTCTCCTCAGTATTTTAGTAACTCACCAGGTATGTTATCAATGCCAGGAGATTTACCTTCTTTAAGTTTTTGTATAGCATCTTCTACATCTGATTTTAAAATTGGTAGTTTATCTACATTATCTGTGTTCTGACTGATTATAATGCTATGGTCAGGTTTGATAGGAAAGTTATAAAGTTCCTGACAGTATTCTGACCATCGCTTTAAAATAGAGTGTTCTTCAGCTAGCGGCTGTCCGTTCTTATCTTCTATTATCGAAGTGCTTCATGCTGGCGTTTTTGTGAGACTTTTGAGAGTTTCATATGCTATTTTGTTATGTCGTCCATATTTTATGTCTTCATTTATTGATTTACATTGCATCCACAGACTTTGAGGGATCCACAGACTTTCCCTGCTCAAAGTCTATGATTGCATCTGTATCCACTGATCTTTTGCTGTCTTCATGTCTTTGCGTATTTTATTATTGACTTTTCTATATTTGCTAATAAGTTCTATATTGTTCTTATTTTTAGAAGCTTTAAGAGATCGTCTTTCATCGCACAGATCAAGTATGTCGTTTGTGATCCATGGTTGTTTTTTTCTTCTATATTTTCCTATAGTTCTTGTCGCTGAGTCAATGATTATGTCTTCAATTTTCTTATAAGATGTGGTAAGGTCATATTTATGAATATCTAACTCTTTAAGTTGTTTTCCAATTCGTCTTTGTAATTATCTGCAGTCTTTCCATTTGTGAGCTTGTTGACATCGAATCGTATTCGTGTGGTCTTTGGTTTTCTATTCACCTTCAGTTTGAGATTAACGTTATTCTATTAACTATAATAATAACATAATTGTTTTATTAAATATAATAAATATAAATATAAATATAAATATAATCAAATATTATTACAACCAAATACCACCATGATCTCCACTCAGCCAAATCAGCCTTCATACTATTCTTCTTCCATGCTGCAGCATATGATCTAAAACTTTTACATCAACTTCCTCTACATTCCTCGTTCGCAAGATCAAACAATCTCTCCTATCTTTCCCTCCTACTCTATCTGACCACTGTCTTAGTACCCTAATACCCTTACTACACCCACCTACTCTATCTGACCAATGCATTAGTACCCTAATACCCTTATTACGCCCACCTACTCTATATGACCACTACCTTAGTACCCTAAAACCCTTACTACCCCCAAGTTCTCTATCTGACCACTGCCTTAGTACCATAATACCCTTACTACCCACACGACGTGGGGCCCACGTTATTTATCTGACCACTGCCTTAAGGCAGTACTAATTAGTACTAATTAGTACCCTATTTCCCATATAATCTAAAGCTAAATCTATTAACTTATTCTTCAAGTAAAACATCATGCACCATACAAGAATCATTCACTTTACATAATCACCACTGGACATAAACATTCATATCATATTGACTAACTCCCTTCTTCCGACCCCAATCATTAAAAAATCCATCATAATTAAAAAAACACTATTATTATAAAATATAACTTATTAGTTTAGTCAAATCTTTATAATGTAGTCGCCAAAAAAGTAGTATCCCATATATCCTATATAGTATACTATATGAAGGTATATTGAAACTTTTATAATGTAGTCGCCAACAAAGTAGTTTCCCATATATCCTATATAGTATACTATATATATATATACTACATGGAGTTATAATATACCCAGTACGGTATATAACTTATCGTTAATGTGGCGTAATATGTTATCTGATAAATTGGTAATCCTTTATGTTTATTTAAAAAGATATATATATATATATATATATATATATATATATATATACTTATCAAAGCGCCAACTTTCCTTTTAAATAAACATAAAGTATTACCAATATATCAGATAACATATTACGCCACCTTAACGATAAGTTATATACTGTACTGGGTATACCATTACATATACCTATACAATACCTATACAATATATTGTATACTAAACTGTATACTGGGTATACAATATACCTCCCTCCACCTTATACACACTTGAGCAATGCATCATTAATAATCGCCTGGCATTACTCCATGTTAATATCTTAATTAGGTTATCGTCTTCAGGCTATCAAATAGGTATCAGTCATTCCTTGAATATAATGTATGACCAACAGAACCAGTGTCATTGTCCATGACTCATGGTTCCGTATACTTATGTATTCGTATACGCGCCCTCCTATATTCTACATCTACATCACTATTATCTAGAGTACAGCCTAAAGATATATCTAAATACATACTCAAAAGCACACACGCAAACGCACACACACACATAAACACACACACACATATATATATATTACCGAAACTCTCTATCTATGCATGACTTAACTTTCAACATAGTTATAAAATAATTCCTTTTACTTGAATGTTTCCATTATTCTATCTCTCTTTCTAAACATTTATCCATAGAGTAAACGTATACGTTATAAACATTTACATTGCATAATGATGTACACTGTACACTGTACTGTGTACAGTGTACATCTCCATCGCAATCATCTTTTTAATGATAGATTAACCTATTTCATATTCATCACGTCTTAGAAATATGTACATGATCTGGTTTAACGCTCTATCACTCAATAACCCCCACATGTTTTAAGCTAGCAACTTAAACTTATATAGTTACTAGAACCACGGAAATCTGATGTTCACATTATAAGTGTCTATAACTTAATTAACATAACTACATAAGTAATGTAACATAACACCTTCACGTCTACAATTTGTTTACAATTATATGTTTATCATTTACATTTTTCATAAACATGTCATAACCGGTGAACTTTTGAAATGAAGAAATAATGATCACGATGTAAATAGAAGAGGTATGTATTATTTTCTAGTTCATGTATAATCATATTTTTAGAGACGCCATTTTATCAAATATAATTGTTGTTGTATTGAACTGGCCTATATATCATAATGCAATATATACAGCAGTGCCAGTTTCTAGAGAAGGTTTGCGATATCGCAAATATATATATATATTAAATATTAAAAGATCACCGAATGACTACGTTGATATACCCAGTGTATGAGTAGGAAAATCAACACGAGGTTTTCATTTATTCTAAATTGTATCTTTATTTAATTTAAATGTGTATGAATATTCATATCAATTAGTCTATAAACAAAATGAGTTAAGAAACTTAGATATTGGAAGGATTGTTAAAATAATAACCTATACACAAATATTTTCTAAGGATTGCTTCACAAAATCGTTTCTATACATATAGTGTTATATCAGTATTGCGATAAATATTGTGTAAATAATTAATGTTTTTACATTTATATTATTTAATAAAGTTTTCTATGAGAATTAGGATACTTAGTAAAATATATTTGTTATTAAAGAAATAGTGTATTTTAATTACAGATTTTAAAGTGATTAATGTATTACATTATCATTTGTTTGCCTATTGTATACAATAATATATTATTAATCGTTTATTTAAAATGTATGATTAACATATATTATTAATAAAGTATTACTATTACAGGTTAACAAGTTATTATTATATTTATTAGATATATATACAAGTTAGAACTTTAAAGTATCGTATACGTACGAAGTATCAGAATATGTGGATGCTATCGTTTACAAATATATTTTATTCTAATTCCTATTATTTTACGTTTTTTACGATTATTATAATAAATTATATTTCTAATTACATTGTTTTGCTTATATGTACGACTCCTAAATGGTATGATAACTGTATACAATTTACATGACTTGTAATTGTGTATTGTTCTTTGTTTGTATTACAAACACATTAAAACATATTTTATTTTATTTATATTATTGTTAACAAATATGTAAAGTTTATAATTTCTAATATATAGCTTAAATTAATTAATTTATTAATTAATTAATTATTTAATTTTAATTATTAGCTTAAAAGCTCATTAGCTATTAGTAGAGGCGCTAGAACGATTTTGTATGTATATATATATATATATATATATATATATATATATATATAAATACATATATATACCCCTGTAGGGGACCAACCAACAAAATAAATGTTGTGGTAAAATTGGGGAGGGGGGGGGGTTTACCAATAGGAGGTATTAAGACGAATTTAAAAGTGGGGCGACATATCCCCCCATCCCCCCTGTCGCAGCGCCCCTAGCTATTAGCTTAAATTATTAAGATTTAAGATATATGTAAAGAAAGTAGATTCAAATATTGAAATAGGTATAATAACATATATGTATAATATATATATATATATATATATATATATATATATATATATAACCTATATAACCTATATAATAACAATATATCATTTAAATGTATCTATATTGTTGTTACAGCTTAAAATATGAATAATATGAAACAATTAATAAAACAGATAGGATATAACATATCATGCCTCCCACTAATTATATAAGTCGTATAGTAATGACCTGTATCCTATCCAGGCTCGGGATTTAAATGTACACAGTTATCTATAGAACTACATAGGTCTCATATATGACCTTACCTATAGGTCCTACTGTTGGCTAAAGAATAATTAATATTCTAATAGTTTGGATAAAATTACTGATTTATTTACTACATATTTTTTTGTTTTAGTATAACTATAATATACATTTAAGAATTATATATTTTTTAAATTTATATCATAATTATCTAATATTTAGAAATTATTTAATAATAATTAAATTATTATAATCTCATTCTATTTCAAATTATCAAATCAAAATATATTTTGTAATATTTGAATCTAGTGAATTAAACTAATTATTATATTATAAATTATAATACCTATATCTATATAGGTATCCCTATCGTATATTCAATTTCATTATTAATTAAACTTAACATTATCTGAATATTAATAATAAAAATAATTAACTTAATTGTTCGTGTTTATATTGTCAAGATTAATGGTAAAGGTTTCGATTATGATAATATTTTTATGTTACCATATACATTTATTGTATTGCATAATGGTGTATGTTTTATTTGTTGATTTACAAATAGGTAACCTACTTATAAATACGTGGTATAATGATTGTATTATAATTAATACTCGAGAAAAAGACAAGGATAGGTATATAATGATTCGTAATTCGTAAAATGTAAGAACAGATTTAAAAACTTCGAATCCTACAGCAACTTTAGTAGCATATGATCAGAGTTTCGAATACCTACAGACAGAATACGATTAAGCCTAATATCCAATAACAATTGTTATTAATAGACTAAGAGAATTATACAAGGTTGGACAATTTTTTAAAACCTATAGTTGTAGGCATAGAGAACGAAGTGCACTTCGTTCTCTATGGTTGTAGGTATGAATGACCTATTTATAAATAAAATCAAATAATACAGAAATAAGTTTAAAGAATTGAATAATAAAATTAATAGAGAAACATCGAACTCAAATGCACGATAAAACATAAACATTTCCTAGAAGCAAATACAATGGTAACCTTAACAATTATCCCTATAAAAGAAAGCAAAAATCAGATAGGGGAAAGTATCCTAATACGGACACTTTAACAATAAATGGTCTTAACTTTTTATGAATCATTATTTTTATTAAATTATTTAAAATTAATATATATTAATATTATATGATTATAGATATTATTGTGATTTTAACATTTTATTTAATCTTATAATTCCATAGATAACGGGGGTGTCCGACGGACACTGTCCATATTCGATATCTATGTCCGAATACGGACACCCTGTGTTATAATACGAACACCCTATATACACTAGATAAACTATATATTATTGATGAATTAATCAGAAAAATGACAATAACATTATTTATAATTAATTTTATGAACAATTTATTCTAATTTAATTAGTTAATAATTTATTTATTTTTATTATTTTTTTAATTAATAATACACTTTAAGTTCTAAATAATACAAATTTTAGATTTAGCTTTATTGTTAATATTAATATTTAAACGATTTTTATGAAAATCAGAATAGTTCATACACTGCGCGCTGATTGGTTATAGGGTGTCCGTATTAAGAAATCTATAGTGTCCGTATTATGAACGTATATGACCTCTATATAGGTCATATATATATATAGATATATTCTTATTAAAATAAACTTAATGAATTTTTGATAACAAATATAGAAATTATATATATAATTTTAGAATTATTATTTTTAAATAATATAGTTTTATATATATATATATATATATATATATATATATACATATATATATATATATATATATATATATATATATATATATATCTATAGATACATTTGTATATTCTTGAGAAGGTTTTAAGTAGACATTTTTTTCATAAATTTAAAAATGTAATACAAAAATCAGTTTATTGATATATCAGCATTATTTCGAATAATTAAAAAACAAAAAATACTTTTTTAGACTATTTATATAATTATGAATATTTTATTCATTAAACATTTTTTGTAGGATTTATGGTTTCTGAGATACCGAGAGTATTACGTATTTGTTCCCCTAGGTACATAATCAAATAAATATTAGGCTAATCAATGACAAGAATTCTGGTCCAGATGAAATTTCCCCAGAAATACTCAAGTAGGCCTACGGCAACTTCGATAATATAATACTCACATATGATAATAATTTCCTAACTCAATCTGAAAATCTTACAAAATGATTAATGAATAATAATGTACTCATACCAATATCTGGAAATCTTGAAGAACTTCGAAGTAGGAAACAATAGAGGTATAGTATTATCGATGAAAATCATAAACTCAATGATATTGAATCGCATACAACTTGTTATAGATTATCTTCTATGTAAATACAAAAATGATATAGAAGAGGAAGATCGACTATAGTCGATATATAGTATACGTTGTATATGCCACACGTTATTGCACTAATACATCTGAACGAAGGAGATAAAAGTTATAATCTGAAAGCTGTGATAGTATTTTTAGACTTCAAAAAAGCATTCTACAGTATTAAGTTAATACTATTAACAGAGAAATTAAGTTTCAAATTTTAGAATTATGCGGAATACCAAAATAAATTACAAATGCAATAACTGCTTCTAAATAGATACTAACGTTAATACCAGACGTAGAAATATAAGTAGGGGAGGGAAGGGGGTAATGGCCGATAATTAATATGCCTCATAAGATTTCTAATATATCGATAAATACTTAATTTTGGACTATTCTTTTTTTGAATTAACTAGAAATCATATAGTTCTAGAATACTGTGATTTTACTTTTATATATAAAGTGTTTAACCTAATAATATAAACGTTTGATTAGGCATTACAAAAAGCACTAAAATAAGGCAAGGCTCTAGTAGTGGCTGCTAGTACAAGAAAATGCGATAGGTGTCTCGTAATGCATTCGATTTATATTTTTTAATTATGTAATATTAAATAATTATATTTATGATACATACGCACCTTATTTGATTCAATGATTTAATTATATATATAAACATACTCTTACAAATAAATAAGCATAAATATATATAATCATGTTTTTTGTCAACATTTGACAAAAAATTATTATATAATAAATTAGAGTAATTAATTAATTATTAAAAAAAAAAATTTACTATATATTATAGATATTTTGATTATCTAAATATTGTATATAGAAATGTATATCCTATCAAGCACCATTTAAGCGTTAATTAAAACGGCCACTACTCCCTCCTCGGCCACTACCCCCTTCCCTCCCCTAGGTATTTACTATAGTAAATATATTTAGAAATGTGTTCTTGCTGTCTACTAGGTGATATTCTTACTACAATGAGGAAAGCGTTATAGAGAAAAGGTTAACTCGGATTTTAAATAATCAAAACAGAAGACAGCTAGCACTGCTAGCCTAGCAGTGTAGTCAAGAAATTGTTCAAGCTCAGAAATTATTGAAAAACATCAAACACGAAGAGTTATATATAATACTATTTATTAACACACAAAAAAAGAATGAAATCGTGGCATTTAATCATTAAGAACAGCTTGAAATAGTCACATATATGGCAATTAATGAGTAATATAGATTGTCAATTTTAAATATCTTGGTACTTGAATTAATATCTCAAAGTATTATATTGATAGGTATCTGCAAACAATACCATGTTGATCAATGCACAAGATTGACATACTTTAAATCGAAGATACAGTGTAAATGGAAAATCAGGATTGTTAAAAGCCACTGTTGAATATATAATACAATATAGATGCGAATGATGGAAATTTGATTCAAAACGAAATAATATTAAGCTATAGCCTATTCCATTTATATGTAATATATTATATTAAAACTTAAATATTAATTGAATATATTATATCAAATAGATAATATAATGATTGAACATATTTTTATACTAGTTTATTAATTTAAAGAATCTAAATAATATAGATATAGTTATAGATATATTATGTATACATTTCGTGAATAAATATTAAATCAGGCGATATCACCTATACGATATCGGGTGCACGAATAATATATTCGCAACACCTAGTGAATGCGACGAAGTGCGCATGCTCAATGCATTGCACATGCGCGCGCGTGTCATGATATACAACTGTCTACCGGTTGAGCGTGTTGCCGAAAATGGAATCGTTGGCTGATTTCTTGGAGACACGCCTATTCCTGGCGAGCACCTCGGGAAGTATCTCGCTATCCACCCCCAGGTAGAACTTGTCGCCGTCGACTACGTTCAGATCACCCATACTCTGCGACGGCATCTCCCCGAGCTGGTTCTGCAACATCTGCGTGCGGAATATTCTCCATCTGCTCTGCGGAAGGCAGTACTCGATTCTTACCTAACGGTGACGTTTCGACGATGATAATAAATGTATAATATATAAATAATATAAAAATATAAAATATATAAATGATATATTGTTTAGATTTTATGTATTATATAGTTCAGTTATATTATATATTAAATATTATTATTTATTATTAATAATTATGTAATATTTAAGTTATTATACACTTATATGTATATGTTATTCATCCAAACCTTTTTAATAAAATCTTTAACCAATAAATCTTTAGTAAATAGTATTTCTTTATTTCCCAAATGAGTACACATAACGTGTATGTATGTAGGCCTCTAAAATGTAATTAATTAGTGTTTAAAATTAATATTTTAAATTATATACATATATATATAATATATAAATTATATATTATATATATATATATATATAAATTATATATTATATATATATATATATATATATATATATATATAATTATATTATATATATATATATATATATAATATATAAATTATATATTATATATATATATATATATATAAATTATATATTATATATATATATATATAATTATATTATATATATATATATATATATATATATATATATATATATATATATATATATATATATATATATATATATATATATATATATATATATATATGTGTGTTGTTATATGCATATACCATGGTGTAAAATATATATTAATAAAAATATATTTAAGAGAAATAAAAATAATATATATATGAATTATAAATATAAATATATTCCTATAGAAATTATAAATATTGTGAGTTTATTTTTATAATATGTATTATTTTGGAGAAAAAAATATGATTACATTTTTATCATTTCATAAATAATAATACAAAAAATATAAAATTACATTTAATAATTTTATAAATTACAATTTGGTTATTTAATATTTATTGATCAATATAATATTACAAATATAAATTTAATTATAATTAGGTACAATACTTTTTAATATAAAATACATAAGGTAGTTTAAATTGTATAAGCAATTTATTATTATTAAATTTATCGTGTTTATCACTGATAAAAATATGGTGTTTATGGAGTATTATAATATATTTAAATATTAAATATAATATTCCATAAACACCTTATTTTATTTAGATGTTTAGATTATTATTGAGATATTTAATAACATATTAAATAACAATAATACTAACGTCACTCATGTTTTGTATAGATTAGTATATTGTGGTATTTGATTAAAATAATAAAGAACGACTACGAGATCCAATTTTATAATAACAATAACAATAATAAATTAAGATTATATGCAATTAAATATGATTGGATAATATGTAAAAGAAATACGACATTAATCAAAGATAATAAAATAAATAAATTTATAATTTTTTATTTTATTTTAAAAACATACTTTTATTAGTAACTCAATAATATAGCATATTATTAGTATTAATTTAAATTTAACTTAATTCACATAAACTAATAAAGAGCGAATATATCAACAACCTAGTTTATTTAAGTTAATATCGATAACTTTAAATAATTAATTTTATTAATTTGTAGAATTAACTTATATTTAATTTTAATAATATGATGTATATAATTATTCATAAAATAATATTGTATTATTAATAATATATTAGTTGTATTATATGATAATATAATTTATAATTTATAATCGATGATATATTATTTCTAATAGTATAGTTATTAATACAATATATAGATAGGTTTACCTATATTATAATATGTTTTATATTTAAATAATATGTTTTATATATTCTATATATATTATATATATATATATAATGTATATATGATATTTATTAAATACTATAGTATTTAATCTACAGATTATAATGTGAATAGTATTAACAATTGTTTTAACAGGTATTTAAATCCCTTTTCATCAATGTACTTTGGTATTAATAACGTGCACACATGTGTGCAATTATAAATTAATTAATTTAAAATAAATAAAATATGACATTATATTTTTTCCTACTCCATATAATCCGGCATATAATGTTATATAATTTATGTAATCCGATCAATATTAAATTATTATGAATATTTTATAAATCAAACAAAATTTTTTACATTTTTTCAATAAATAAGAAATTGATAAATTATTCTATTCATACAACTATATTACTAACAGAACCTATAATAATAAAATAACCCAATCACTATCACCCCAATATTATAATCTTTGGAGTACCTCAGTGACCATCCCCATCCACCCAATAATAGTATGTACCTATAGGTATACATACTCATATAAAACTGATAAAATAATTTCCTTCCATCAAATGCGGACAACATTGGAATTCACGCAAATTGTCAAACATCAAATATCGACATTCAATCTGATATCATTTACAAATGGCTCGAGCCAGGTTAAGGATCCTTAACAACTATCTTCTACTTTACCCCAGAATACCCCTACCACCGTAATGATTACAAAATGGATACTTTTTTTTACAGAGGAAATGAAAATTCACTTCAAATGTCATATTACAAGTAGGGGAAAGTCTCCGATTACCGACCCTAAATGATTATTTGTAATAACTTATTCAATATTAAATATATTTAATTGAAATTTTGTAATTAGGATAATATTATGGCAATGAATAATGTGGCTATTTTAAATTTTTGATATAATTATATATACAAGAATAAACCGGGGGGTCGGTAATCGGAAACATGTGCCTAATGCCGACCCCCTTCTCCTATTACCGACCCCCTAAAATAATCGTGCTATAAATAATTGTAGTATTATAATATCCAATAAAAAGAGTAGATATACATAATTATAATTAATTATAATATATACGCAATTTATTTTGTATTTAATATTTATTTATCAATCAGTATGTATATAATAAACTGGAATCAAGAATACTAAATCTATATCAATGATACACAAACAACTTACGACATATTTTAAAGTAAAATACGGATCTATTTTGATTGGATACAATAAATCACATGGGGTCGGTATTAGGGTAATTTAGGGGGTCGGATATTGGAAAATCATATGGGTTGCTATTATTAAGATATATTGGTTAATATTTATTCAAATTAAATTATTTTTATAAAAGTTATAAACATTTTATTGATCTACAATATTTTGGGCAGTATTAAGTTTTCTTTTAATTAATAAAGTATTTACAATGATTTAAAAAAAGTTATTATTCAAATATTAAAAAAGAAAAAACAGAATATTTCATTTTAATAAATAACAATTGTAGGATTGAATATTTTTTAAAACAAAATACTTATCCATATTTTTATAATTAATTTAATAACATTTCATGTATATATAATTTTTTGATATCTCTTATAGTTACTGAAATACGAGAGGGGGTCGGTATTATGAGGGGGTCGGTAATCGGGGACTTTCCCCTACACTGTTAAAAATGTGGGTACAGCGAGTGCCTTTTTTAGGATGTAGGTCCTAAGTATACTTTTACCTACAGTAATTACATACTGTATACTATATATACACTATAGTGTCCCTATAGACGGGTACAATTTGAATAAATACGATCAGTAAAATGATCAAACTGTACCCTAAATAATGTTAGTTGGTTGTACCCTAATTATATGATACCATGTACCCTAATGCAATTGTATGATATGTACCATAATTGAATTACATGCTATGTACATATAATTATCACGTACCCTAATATTTAACATATATGTACCATAATAAATATATATATATTGTACCCTAGTGGGTTTAAAAGTCATGTACCCTATTTAGGGTACATGGTAAATTGTTGTGATATTTTAAAGATCTGTACACTATAAATTGAATTCACTGTACCCAAATGTTTAACAGTGTGGTAGGTATATCATATGTATATCATAAAAGTTACAAATATTATTGTTTTTTTTAAATAACAAATTTTAAATTTCAAATGATCAAGGATAAGGATAATTCAAAATTCAAAATGTATATAATATATATAACGTAGTTGTTTTTACAGACAAGCTAGCTCCCCCTATATTGTAGGTTTTATGATTACCAATCATCCTTATACAGAAGGTGATACCTCGCAATATATTTATTTGTTGTAAAATCGTTCTACTCTTGTACGTCAACAAAAAAGACGATAAAATATGAGTTGTTGAGCATATATAGGGGAAATTCTCCTATTACCGACCCCTAGATGATTATTAGTAATAACTTATTCAATAGTAAATATATTTATTTGACATTTTTTATTTATGGTAATATTATTGCAATGAATAATGTTGCTATTTTAAATTTGTAATAACGGTAATTGTATATGTGTCTAATACCGACCCCCTGTTCCTATTAACGACCCCCTATAATAATCGTGGTATAAATAATTATGTATTATAATATCAAATCAAAATAGTAGATTATACATAAATATAATTAATTATAACACGCACACAATTATTTATTATTGAATTTATGTTTTAATAGTAATATTAAATTTAAATTTAAACTTTTTAGTAAATATATTAAAATAGTGTATTTTATTATTTAATATTTATTTATTAATCAGTATGTTTCTAATCAACTGGACTCATGAATTCCAAATCTATATCAATGATACATAAAAAACTTATGATATATTTTAAAGTAAAATACGGATATATTTTTATTGGATATTATAAATCACACGGGGTCGGTATTAGGGTAATTTAGGGTGTCGGTAATAGGAAAATCATATAGGTTGCTATAATTAAGATATATTGGTTAATAGTTATTCAAATTAAATTATTCATATAATAGTTATAAACATGGTATTGATCTACAATATTATGTGCAGTATTAAGTTTTCTTTTAATTAATAAAGTATTTACAATGATTTAAAAAAGTTAATATTCAAATATTTAAAAAGTAAAACCATAATATTTCATTTTATCAAATAACAATTGTACGATTGAATATTTTAATAATCAAAATAATTATTCATATTTATCATTAAATTACTAATATGTTATGTATATATTTTTTTTGATATCTCCTATAGTTACTGAGATACAGACTGTATATGTTACTGGGATACATCGGTCGGTATTAGGATGGGTACGTACAATTTACCGTATACAAATAACGTACTAATAGAGAATATCGTAATAATGATTACATTAATATATTCATTATAATATCTAATTAGTTAGATGCATTTATATTTAAATATATAATATGTACTTACTTTTCTTTTTAAACCACAGCAACACCAAACCATATTTTACTATATTACAAATTATAAATATTAAAAGTATATATATATAAACTTAACTGTAGTGTATAATATAAATATAAGTAAACTAAATGTATTTATTAGATTATGAATTTGAAAAAATGTTAAAATAAATGAAAAATAACTTTAAAGTAAATACTAACAATATTATTAATTATTAAATTTTAAATTTGTTTATTGAATAATAATGTATACTATTTTGTTATTACATATATTTATAAAACTACCATATTAAAGCAAGTACTTTAGTAGTGAAAACAAATTTTATATAGGTATATATATATATATATATAAAATACTTGCAATATATCATATTTCACAATATAACTTACTTAAAGTCCATTGTATTGTCTTCCCCGACAGTCAAGTTTACAGTGTACACTGTACACATATGTAGTTAAAAGTAGATGTCAGTGGTTACGTGATTACGTTCTTAGAGAGGAGACAGGCGCCATCAAGCTATATAAAAAGCAAAACAACCCAACATTTGCTATAACTACATAAATCCTACATTATTAGCCTACAGAGTTTACATGAATTGAATACCATCCTGTAAGTATGACTGGTCGAGTCTCCAGCTAATTAGCATATGTTAACAAATACCACTTCTGATAAAATGACTATCCAATATGAATATACTTTGATAATGAACCGTCAATAATAGCAACAAAAATATCAACAATAACTACATCAATAACAGTACATTTATCCAATAAAATCATTTAAACTAAAGGGGGTATCCCACTACAAGATTTTCCGGCAACTTGCCGGAAATATTGTAACTTTAAAAACAATTATCTATCAAGTTGTAATGGGATACCCCATATAAAATTATTATATTTCAGGCAAGTTGCATGAAAGTAAGGGGTTTCCTACTAAAATTGTAGTTAAGTAGATAGAAATTCGTTTTTAAATTTAAAATATTAGGATGTGAACATCTTAGTGGAGAAAGTAAAGCTAACTTGATTATGGATACACTAACTAAATCTGAATTAAATATTGAACATTTAAGAGGGTAAGGATACTATGGAGCAGGAAATATATCTGGAAAAATAAAAGGAGCGTCAACTATAATTCTGAATAAGAACACTAACTCTACACATGTATACTATAGATCACATGTATTAAATATATCAATAGTAGATGAATGCAAAATGTCGTTAATTCAAAATATGGTAAGCATATTGTTAGAAATCTGCATATTTTTTAAATATTCTGAAAAGAGGCAAGATTTATTAGAAGAAAATTTTACACAAATTTGTGTTGAATCTTCTAAAAAGAAATTAGTTAAAGTAAAACGAGATCGGTTGCCAGACATGATGCTTTGCGAGTATTTATCAAACTGTATCAAGCAATACTTGAAAAATGTTAGAAATATATGAAGATAAAACATGGAATTCAGAAAGTATAACAAAAGCTAACGGTCTTTACAATTCTATGATTAATACTCAATTTAGTATGTCATTAATTGTATGTAATAATTCAATTAATTTCATAGAAAATTTAACAAATGCTCTCCATGGTAGGTCAATAGACGCATATAAGGTAAATCATGATATTCAAAGTGTAATTAAAGGGATACAAGTTTGTAGAGATATTATTGATGAAGTACAATTAGAATGGAATGAAGAAGCGTCACATTTATTATCATATTCAAATGAAGGAATTTCTTTACCAAGGTTAAATAAAGACACCTGCTTCATCATCTGAAGAGTATTTAAAAAAAAGTAATATATATTCCATTCTTGGATCATTTGATAATGGAGATGAAAGAAGGATCCAATATATACATATTGTATATATCTCTTGGAGCATTATTAATTCCAAAAGTAATGAATGAAAACAATGTTTAATGAAAAGAAAATATATAAAAGTTTTATGAATTAGTAAAAGATGATTTACCAAAGATACATTTAATACAAACCGAATTGATTTGTTGGGAAGTTAAATGGACAGAAAATAAATATCTATAGATATAGGTATACCTAATACAATACAAATTGTTACGACCAGTACTCAAGTACTCGATAACATGGCAAGGTAAATTGAAATTATTAAATAATTTTTAATTTATATATATTATTATAGGTATATTATACCTATACATTTTTTTCTAATATCTATGAAATGCTTTTATTGATGGCTACTACTCCAGTTACCTTGTGTGAATGTGAACGTTCATTTAACCGATTAAGAATAATAAATAAATATTTACCTTCGATTATGAGTGAAGATCAACTAAAAAGAATTTCTTTATATATACATAAATACATAGAGATCGATTGTGATTATATTATTTCCAAATTTGAAGTACGTAATCCAAGAATAATGCAATTGATTAATATATTGGATTAATAGTTTTTATTCAATAAAATATAAAATATTATTCTATTTAATTTAATATAGTATTTAATTTATATATCAATTGAATATTATCATAGTAAATATGTCTTATTTTAAAAATATACTTTTATTTGAATGTCAGCCCCCCTGACAAATTCCTGTATCCGCCCCTGATAACACACGTTACCAACTAAAGAGAAAACTTAACTTTATCTGCTCTCAAACCAAATCAATAAATTCATAACATACAGAATGCCAATATACCACAAACAGAAAAACTCCTAATCATATAACCATTGTTATATATGAAATATATGATAAATATTATAATATTGCAATATTTAAAAAATCATTTAGAAATATAAATCAAAAAATACTTTACACAAAACTACAATAAATACCTTCAATACAAAGGTATAATTTAACTTCCTCTAGCTCATATACTAATTATTATTGAAACACTAAGCTTAGTTTGAAACATAATAAAAAGAACACCACATAATCGAATTTATCCACAAATAAAAATGTATATCATCTCATTATAATAACTTCCGATAATATAATATAGAAACTGTATTACTCTAACTAACTGTATATAACTGTATATACTGGCATACCTAAACTACAATAAAAAAATACACACAATTATAAACTAATCGGGCAGACATATTTGTAAGCTTCTAAAGGAAAAAATACCACATATTACCGAAAAAACTAAATTGG
Source organism: Osedax fenrisi (assembly GCA_964019155.1). Classification (NCBI taxonomy): domain Eukaryota; kingdom Metazoa; phylum Annelida; class Polychaeta; order Sabellida; family Siboglinidae; genus Osedax; species Osedax fenrisi. Next base: position 72,467,253 of record OZ025240.1, on the reverse strand, counting down.
TTTAGGTTTTTTTCTACCCTTAAGGATATTGATAAGCTATATATATACCCCTTAAACGAATATCTATTTACACAACTAAAACTACTATACATACTGAAATATATACTAAATTCTTATGTCATCAAAGAATCAATTGAATTAAAATATAGAAACAAATTGAGGTTAACAAATAGTAACCTTTTAAAAAATAATCTATCGACTATACATATGGTTATAATTACTCATCACAGTGGAATAAACTCCCTGTGAATATAATTAACTTAAACAATTTAACAACAACATTACACAGATACTTTAACTTAAATAAATTTATTTAAGAACATAATTTGAATACACTAATAACACATTTATAAGCAATTTATTTTGTATTAATATAATAATATATAATAATATATTATACTACTACACTCACATGTGTAGTTTACATTGTGCACACATATATATATACATACACACATATATATATATAATAACATATTATGTATTTTATATATTATTAGTATTATTCATATGTTTAATTTAATGAATAATATGAATAATATCATATTAAATATGAATACCATGAAAATGAATACTATTTAATATATTTTTATTTTTATATAACATTCTATTTTCATTGATTTCCTTGGATACCATGATATTCCCACCAGATGTCAGTTTAAGTCTATTATTTGTTTTTCTCATTCAAACAAAAATCATCTTTTAAACCATTAATTTATTAGTCAAACACAATTTATTACTATTTATAACTACTTAATTTATAATATAAATATTAAAAAAATTGTTAGTAAATAATATATATTATTTTTAAATAATAAATATATAAATATATGTACATTATATTGTATTTCGTTAGAAAATTATTAATAATTGTGAATTTATTTTATAAATGCATAGAAGTGTCCATTGTTACTAGGGAAGCATATGCAATTATTGTTAAAATTAAATTACTTTATAAATATTATAAATATAAGTTACTCTAAACAGATATATAACTTACAAATATAGTATTGATAATGTTAAATAATTAATATAATAATTATTAAAATAATTATAAATTATTATTCTAGTAGAATTTCTGCGTTTTTTAATAAATATTAAATAAGGCTTATAATTATTATAATAATATAATCCGCTTATATTGTTAACGCTGTATCTTTACTAGGGGCACAATTTGTAAATAATACTCTGAAACACTTCAACTATAGTCTATAGTATAGAGGGCTCTAATTATATATGAATAATATCGAAACATGTAGTACATGATCATCATGATGATGTACTAATCGAGTATATTCTAATATAGAGTATGAATCTATATATCATATATATAATATATTATATAATATATTCAATATAATTTTATATAAATTTTATAATAAAACTTGCGTATTTATATTTTGTAATGAATGCGTTTATATACTGAGTATAATCAAGTAAAGTTTAGACTTTTTTTAATATAATAAATTTATATAAAAGCGCCCCTTTATAGTTGAACTATATGGGTCATTACATTATGACTTTATAAAGTAAACTATAGTTGGCTGCACAATTTTTTACCACTTATTTTCAGCAGGAATAAATATTTAAAATATTCATTAGCCCGATGTCAATCCCTATATTATAATCCCCTATGTTATTATTATATATATTTGTATGTGAGAATATGGTACTTTAGTTTTTACATGATTTATTATATATTTTTATATATATACTACATAATGTACTATGATATTGAAATGTATGCATATATCGCATAATACAAATTAAAATAAATAAATCTGTCTACAATTTTAATTAAAAATATACCTAGAAGTAAGTAAATAGATGTTGATGAGATTAAAGTTTTAGAGACACGGAGTAAATATACATTATTTATTCGATTACCGATTACAGGCCAATTCCTTAATGTAATGATTATGTACAATTAAATTTTAATATTTACTATTAAATTTTAATATTTACAATTAAATTTTAATATTTACAATTAAATTTTAATATTTACAATTAAATTTTAATATTTACAATTAAATTTTAATATTTACAATTAAATTTTAATATTTACAATTAAATTTTAATATTTACAGAGATAAGAGATGCAATTGCATTGTTAACATATTTAAACTATTGTATATAATTGTATATGATGAAAAGCATATATAACATAGTGATCAAATACGGCTAATTAATTATCATATGTGTAATAGAATTATAATATATACCATCATATCCAAGAATATGAAATGCATTATTTTTATATTAATATATTGTAATATCATATATAATATAGCAATATTATAAAATTATCAGTATAATAATAATAAATGCAATAAAATGCCAATCAAATCAAAGTATTAAAATAAATATGTACTTATAAAATAGTATATTATATCTAAACCAAACTTTATTCTGAAAAATCGTTAAAAAACGCAGCATTACAAATATTAAATTAATAATTTATAATAATTATAAGCTTTATTTGATTAATGAAAAAGAAATATCAAATATATATATATAACGTTTATACATATACATAAATGATAAGTATGAATTGCTATACATGCCAATTCTCAATAACTCGTTGGAGCGCATACAACATCGCATAACTTCATGACTATAACTCTGTACTATTACCCCCCCCCACTAATACATTGTTTAATAGGTACAATAGAATACTGAGTGCAATAATAATACCTGTATACCGCAATATCAAATAGTCAATATCACCTCGGCATATGATCTGGCTTCCAATATAATTAGGCATTATATATAAAGTATCTCTATTTACTCATGCAGATTTTCATTATTAGCACAGATACATTTTCGTAGTTTAATTTTTTATATAATCTTCTTAATAATATGAGATCTTCTTTATAAATAATATAACGATACTACACGATACATATACAATTAGATAATGGTTCAGGTATAGGTTCTACACCTATATTGATATGAACTACCTATTAATATAAATAAATAAAGTTAGCTACTGTATTTAGGAAGTAATCTAAAAACACTTATTATATATATATAATGTCAAACTTGTCAAATTGAACCCAACTATTAAATAAATATATTTGTACCATTAATTCATCATTATATACATATTTTCATTACTAACGTAAAATAAATTTATATAAATAAATAAATATAATATGAATATATAATTATATCATTTATAATCGATTAATAATTATTAATATTTATGATTTTGTATATTTACAATATAATTTCTATGTACAATATTTATAAAAATAACAAACATTTATATGTAAGATAAATATCTATAAATATGAATATTTATAAAGTTGGAATTTTATTTTATTTAACAAAGAACTTTTATTGATATAAATAATTGTACAATATTTGTTCTAAATTATGTAGAGCCTAAATGTGACCTATTGTATTATATTTTATTGATTTCATTGAAAATTGTATTACATAATAAAATAAAATAAATTTTCTTATAAATCATGTAAATATATGATATATATCCATGCAAGTTTTATGTTTTTCATTCATTTTATGTTATATACACAACCTGTATGTTCTGCAATTATATATTTGTACTATCAATTTAAGCTAAATTATATCCTTATACCTAAATTACACCTATATACCAATTAATTATATTTATCTATGAACAGGCATTGTGATAAAATGGATAATCAAGAATTTCTAGATCTCGCCTTGATACAATGGGTTTGTATGACTCACATAATGTGTATGACTCACGTAATGTGTATGACTCATATAATGTGTATGAGTCACATACTGTGTATGACTCACATAAAGTGTATGACTCACATAATGTGTATGACTCACATAATGTGTATGACTCATAATGTTTGTAATGCAGTACTACATACACAATCTGCTGTATATATATATCTTCACTATATACACTGTATTATGTATACCTAGTATATGGGATGCTTAGCTACATACCAGAATTGCAATGATATTAAGCCACCATGACAGTGCTATGTTACTTTCATGTCTTCAAATCTCCTGTAACAATATAAATATATACACATACATCAGTAACAATTGGTAGCCATTCACATAATTATCCCTGTATGAATATAGTGTATCACACTCACATTCTTTACTTACTTTATTATATTTATCTTTCTATATAGCATTTATCTTACATTAACTATAGTTTATAAACTTGTATTTATAGATTATTCCTTTAACAACCCGAGAATTCAGTGTCACCTAATAAATTCCTATAAATTCTGTAATTTAATGTATTGTTATAATAGCTATTATACAAATTAATAATTATATAGTTTATTTTGAAAATATATATCGATTATATATATATTGACATAATATAATATTTGTTAATAGTTGACAATATTTTAATCTTAGGTATTATTACAATGTATTGTGGTGTAGTCTATTAGATCTACTACCTACACGAGTATACAATGGATACATACATCACATAGTGAACACTGTACCAGGTACAGTGTAACTACTTGTAAAAGTTTGTATTCACTTACGTATAGCTTATGTGAATAAACTGACCAACACAAGTGGTCAATACTGCTGCAATAATGACATCATCTAGATTGATGATGTAATGCTGTTAGTGATGTTCCCTTATTAATGTATGTTACGTAACCTGGGTAGGAATGTTTGTAATTGTGGGCATGTTACATCTACAATAAGTTAGTTCATTCTGTACTAGATATTATACATTGTTGTACTTGTTATATATCTACTTAATTTATATATATATATATATATATATATATATATATATATATATATATATATATATATACATATATATACACATATATACACACATATATATATATATATATATATACCTATACCTATACCTATACATACATACATATACATATCACCACCACAATACTATAATCTAGAGCTCAATAATGACCAGTGAAAGTAAGGTAATCACCAGTAACAAGCCTGCTATTATACACACACATATGTTTGTGTAGGTATCACAAGAATAACTTGAGATTAGCACTGCCTGCCTTAGCGCTGTGTGTATGTGTGATTCTAGCTTTAGAGGACATTAACCCAGGCTTACTTCAAGCCATTAGTGTTGTACAGTGGTATCAGAGTATATACACACACTGTATCATGTATAGACATGTATTGCATAATGTATATTATAATAAATAAGTGACATATTAATTTGATATATTTTATATCTAAAATAAAAATATCTTATTATTCTGAATTAATTATCATCTGGTAATATATTTATTAAATTGATTAACTTATTAACAATACTTCCAGTTGATATGAAACATTATACTGTTATTAATAGAGGAGCTAGAGTTAGCTAAGTTTAATTATTCAAATATTTTCGAAATATAACTAATAATAACTAAGATTTTATAGGGCAACTTTCAATAAATACATTATTTTATAAATGGTTATTCAAAATTATGAAGTTTGTGAGGTAATACTAATTTCATTCTAATAATTCATAATTTTATTTATTTAATCAAACGTATACATTAATATTATTAATTAATATTAATACTAATTAGTAGTTATTTAACAAGCTATATTTGATAAATAGTTAGTTTTTTAACAATTATTACATACTATAAATTAAATTCTATATTGCACTTATTATATATGTACTTATTAATTGTATAATACACTTTTATTACTGCATTGTTCTGATGTTGCTAATGATTTATTAAAAATAGATAATTCTTTATGAAAACATCTAGGTATACATTATACTGTTTTATCTTTTAAATCTCAAATTAAACAAGCCTACCTTTAAGTGCTTCACGATTTAATATATGTGCATAAATAAATACACCAGGATAAATATATATGCAGGTGTATACAAATTGTATAATACAATGTAAGTGTAAATTATTATAATTGTATAATACGATGTAGAGACAATATAATATATCCATAAGCACAGCACATATAATATACAATAATATACATTTTCATTTATAAAAATTACCAATTTTATTTATAGTAAGTAATGTTGATATTGTAATATGAACACAGTGTATTCCTGCTATAGGGGTATTGCATGAGAGTGCTCGATGAGAGAATCTAAATATAAGTAATACACACAGACAACCAGAGGCTAATAACAGAAGATGACTCATCAATCAATGCTGATAATTACATTGTCATCATGTATATGTGCTATATATAGACTTCATAATTAATACTTTACTACAACAATCAAATTTAATCCACAAGTATTGACATATACTATATATTTATATATAGTTTTTATAGTAAAACATACTCAGGAATATATTCACTTTGTTTCATTATAATTATAACAATTATTAATGTGACATATGTTAAATCTACAATCACATAAAGACAGATGGTATTTACTTATATATGTATATATACAACACGTCTAAATATAGATTTAAATTATAATCTCATCATCTGCAACAAGTTTATTGGTATATATTATATCATTTATGCTTTCATATAGATATTAACAAAGTTCATATTTGTATCATATGACTCTATTATCAACTATATTATATATATAAATTGTTTATTAATTTTCCCATTATTCCCTGTTGGTGAGGAATGATAAATCTGATTTATTATTTATTATTATATATATATATATATATATATATATTGTGTATATTATATATAAATAATGGATGTATTTACATGAGAGAAGCATCTAAGGACATTAGAGACATTTGTTATAAGTCAAAACTGTCATCTAAGTTAGATGAGATGAAAGAACTCCTTAAATATATCAATAACAATATTGTATCAAATAAATCATTAATACCACATAATTATAACAAATATTTATATATATATATATATATATATATATATATATAAATATTTATATTAATTCAAACTTTTGATATCTTAAATATTTTATATGTTTAATTTTTCTATTATTTATGAATTTTAAACCACTTTTGATAAATAAAAGCGGAGATATAATGTATATTGTTTTAATCTTATAAGTAATATATTATTACATTAATAAAGCATTATAATACAGTAATTTCAGTGACATTTTATATTTTGATAGAAATATTAAAGTCATGATGTCAGAAACTATAGTTTCTTACTATTATAATATCTTTTAATGATTTTAATAACACATAATTTTGTATTTATTTATAATAATAATGTAATCTTTAAGTAATATCTCTAATATATTTAAGTAATATCGCAATTATCGAAATTAGATTTATTTTGATTTTTAAATTTAATTTTTTATATTAATTCCTATTAATATTAATACAAGAAATATTGCCTATTAATACAAGAAATATTAAAATTATGTTATCGACCGTAACTTTTAAAGTATTACTGAATATCTGCTGCTATCTATTACATGTAAATACGCGTACTTTCTGCTCATTACGTTTTTATTTAACATGACCACAATTCACCTTGAAACAGGTACAAACATTAACGAAGGAAGAAGTTAACCTTGAAACTATAGCTAATGGGTTCCTATTGAATCAAATATTTCATAATGAAATGTTAGTTTATATATATATATTATACTATATCTACTATATTATACTATGTTATAGTATATTATATCTATTATATTATTTTATAGTATATTATAATTACTATATTATATTATAGTCATTTATTAAAGCAAATAATAATTCAAATTCAATAGAATCACATACTTTACACTGGAATTATTAATAATGTTGTGTTTGTTTATGATGTTTACATTGAATACTAATCTCCATATTTATGTGTGCACTCTTATAATGTTACAATATCCTATATGTTTAGAAAATAATATATTACAAATATGTTTTCTTTTATATATTTTTATATACTTTTATTTATTATTTATTACATATTTTCATATAATAACTTTAGTAGTATCAACTTATGATATTTCTTTATTGGTTTCATCACTGCATACATTATTATAAAAATAATATATTAATTAATATATTATATGATTAAAATATACGATACAATCTTATAATTATTAATATTTCATATTATTTATAATTAATTTTGTATTATTATAAATATTATAAAATGTATTTAACCGCAACACATATATATATCTCCAGTTATGAAAAGACTACGAATTATTACAACTATCTAAATCTTATTTTGTATTGGCAAGTATCGTTGTTAACGTTCATATCTATATTTGTTTATCTCTTGTTCAATATGATCATTTCATCTCTAGTTTATGTTTCTTTTTTAGTACAAAATATAAGTAATAGTATGCATGTGAAACTCCTTTAATTAGTAATAGGTAATTATAGGTATAACCATAGGGGTGTAACAAGTTAATGACTAATAACATCTCATTAGATGTTTTTGTTAGTCACAATAAACTAATTATATATGTATACATACATAACTATTATGTATATTTAATAAGTATTACTATTATAATCAATTATATATGTATGCATAACTATTATCGTGAATTATGAATTGTTTATTATCGTATATACTAATTGAACTGTTTGTGTTATAATGGATCACTGAAGTGCGCTGTATTACACATACCTGTTCATTACAGAGACAAGAAATCAGACATGTCTGAATCAGTGTCTATCAAACAGGCATCCTCATGCGAACGTCTTACCTATTGGTACAACCTGCTCACTTCCATCAAAGTATTCTATCGGGTAGGTACACTCTATTCTCTCCTATATTCCATGCATTGTGGTTGTGGTCATTAATTATTTATCATATGAAATAAATGATAAATATACATCAACTTGTCAATACTCTATGTGTTGTACTACAATAGGTGTGTTGCAACACTATTAATAGTTCCTGTGCAATTAGCCCATATAAAGTTAACCTTAATAGCATATATTTAGATGTTTTATATGTGTAATCCAAGAATATCACTTTTATATTGTATTATATATTTAATTATTTTCTACATATAATAAATATATATATATACATATATATATATATATATATATATATATATATATATATATATATATACATTTATATATATACATTTATATATATAAGCACTGATCCCTCATACACATATTTAGTATATAAAAACATTAATGACAGATGTCCAAAATGACATTATTAATATTATATAACATGTTTTATAATCTATTACCAATGTAATTCACTTTTATCTATTTCATAATTTATAAATGTTTACATTTCCAGTCTTAGCACAATAACTATGACATCATTAATTCAACATCATAGTATATTTAACACTAATCTAAAACTATTTTTAAAGTAAAATATATTTGCATAATATTAGTCTTCAATTTGACCTTATAATTATTTACCTACGCATATTATGTTATATTTATTTTAAAAGGTAACTGATTAAGATATTGTGTTAAATTAATTAAATTTATGTATCTAATTATTATTAGTTATCTATATATTTGTAAAGGTTTAAATAATTATAACAAACACATTTTTTCTTAATATTATTTATGTAATACAATATCTTTACTAACAGGCAATTATAGTTGTATAATTAATGATAGTATGATTTGTTGACAATTTATATTATAATGATCAATAGAATATTGATTTGTAATTCTATACCGTACAATAAACATACAAATAATGAATAGTTTACAAATGATATAACATTAGTTAATAACGCATCACCCACCTGTTAAGAATTCCCTGAACCTGATCATCATGAAGACCTCCCCGAACATTGTACCCATCGCGACCTCACCCCACTCTGGTCAGTGTTAATCCCCCCCCACCCCCGTTCACCCCGTCCATCTCTCTCTCTCTACGCTGATTGACACATCGCGCAATTAAAGTGATCAATGAATTAGGTCACAGACTACCTAGTTAATCCATTAGTTACTACAGCTGCAGCCGCCCCCGCTTAGTGAATGGCGTGGTAGTCGTAATGCTCTCAACCAATCGGTGAGTAGCTCCTAGCACCATCGTCCATTAATAAATTTTACTACTACATCATTAGCGTAGTGCACTAGTCATTCATTAAATAGCATCTTCTCACATTGATTATAGCGTGTTTATAGTAAAGCAAGCACAGGACGTGAACTCTGCTTACAAATAAAATCATAAACTTAACTGATATGATTGAATGATTTCACGGTATTGCATTATGGATTGGGAATGCAATTTTTCATTTACAAAATAATATATATTACCTACCAGGTATCTTTTTAATTAATCACTAAAATATAAAGATATATCACTGAAAATATATATATATATATATAGGAGTGTAACAGATAAAAAGTAACATTATATACAGTTCATACATCCTGCCCTTGGGAATACACTAACTGTATTACCTACTATGCCACCTATCTAATGATGTAATATCATTTACACATTATCGTAGAGGTCATGGGCCTATGTTGTAGAAGTCATGCGCATGTTGTGAGTCATTTCAGGTAAATCATTCAGGCAGTCAACCGGAATTATTGATTTTACATTTGTGACACTTTTAGACGTGATCAAATAGCTAGATACGTATATATATAATATATACACCTATAATACACAATGCATTATATAATATCGTACACATATAAGACATTCACTGAAACAGAGGAGGGTATCACTGAAATACTGAAGGTAATTCACCTGCTGTTGTTTGCTGCAGTGAAATCTGAACATCATATTGAACATGTGAACAATATTAGGGAACTTACTAAGAATACCCAACACCTCATTATGGAGCTTATCATGGAGGTTATCATCACCCCCACCCCTATCCACCCTAATACCTTATTATGGAGCTTATCATTGAGATTATTACCCCCTATCACCCCTAATACCTTATTATGGAGCTTATCATAGAGGTTATCATCACCCAACCCCTATACCATTAATACCTTATTATGAAGCTTATCATGGAGGTTATCATCACCCCTATCCCCCCTAATACATTATTATGGAGCTTATCATGGGGGTTATTACGCACCTGCATATCACTCATCAATTTATAACCATTTGTAATTAATATCTTATAATCTTATAATTATCTTTATAATTAATATTGAAAACATTATTTATATAACATCATTTTGATAATCAGATTAACTTATTAAAATTACAGATTAAAATCATAATAATATTATATTATAATTATTATTAGATTATAAATATACTCTTTATATATTATATATATTTTTTGACAAATTAAAAATATATCACTAATATGAATTTTAAAATCATATTTTATTAAATTATAATAGATTAAATTTATAAATAGTTGACAGATTCAAATGTGATTTTAATATTGATGAACCTTGTATATCAAATACAAATATGATTGATTACTAATATACCTGAATGAAACTAAGAATTATGTATATACTATTTTAATATTTGTATTTAATTAAAGTATTAACAACTTAATATAATAACACCAGAATACACATACCTTATAATATATAATATAGTATTGTAATTAATATCGTTAAAAATCGTGAATTTAATTAATATTAGATTGTAGCTATTTAAAATAAAATAAATATGTTTTGATGAATAAAGACAATATAAACTTTTTAAATAGAAATAATGTTAAAGCTGCATGAGTATTCACCTAAATGTCCTCTTTAATAATGCAAACCTAATCAAATAAGTCCAGACATCTATATTGATTTCAATTTCCTCAATATTCCACACACACACACACACACACACACACGTCAATGTGAGCTTATATAATATATTCATTGACATAATAAGTAATTAAATTCTAATATATATTTAAAATTTGTTAATTTTTTTATTTTTCAATTATTTATATTCCATTTTTATAATTTTTATAATTATAATATTTATAGATACATTTTATCATAACATTATATAATAGTGTATTATTATTATATTTAATAACATTATTTGTGAAATAATAAAATAAAATGTGATATAAGCATTTTTAGTATGCTTATAATAAAGACAATATTTAGATGTTTTTACAAATTTATTAAATAATTATAAATTAAAGCAGTTTAGTGATGACACATATAATTCTATTTATAGAATAATCCTATAAACAGTATTCAGTATTGATTGCGTTTAATCAGATATGCATAGTTTATCATTTATTAATAATAGCTTTTAGTAGAATCAATATGTTAACAATCTAAATCTATAAATATATATGAGACAGATTTATTGATTGACTATTGATTGCAATGCACATTTACTGTTGATCAACTACTATATACTACACTGTATTAGTTAATAATTAAACATTAGTGCTGCCACCAGGGTAGTAAACTTTGTCCGTGTGTGTGTGTGAGCCGCATCTCATAAAACATGTTAACATGACTAGTTAACAGTGAAAACGTGTATCAATTAAGTTCAGAGAATAGATCTATTGTTTACATGATTGTGGGCGGGGGTTTATTGACCTCGTGTGTTATTCAATGGGGTGGATTAAACGATATACTATTATAGTATGCTGATGTCATACTATAAAATAGTGTTCATATAGGTTATGATTATATTTGTTTAATACAACGATCCGTAGTGGTGGTTGTGTTCTGTATAAAATCAATATTATATATACTATTCAAATTTTCTTTAATTAATATTAATGCGTTATATGCGATATGTTCCTAGAAACACCCCCTCTCTCTCTATGTAGTTATAATGAATAGAAATGTGATTATGAAGCATAACAAAAGAGATAATAGCGATGAGTCATATTTAACAATATCAGCCAGGACTGGTAGCTCCCTCTATAGAGTAATAGTTCGAATACGTCTCCCCACCTCACATTGCTTTAATCACCAGGTGTTTGTTTACATTCCTACACCTGCAGCTGAGAGAATAACAATATTCCTATAAGCCGCAGTGTAGTAGAGCCCTAAGCTATTATCCTTTAATGCTTTCTACCTGCCTCACCGATACTAGGATTGTCATACTCTAATCACATTTCAGTGTACAGTTAACTACAATAGTGTGGTTTACATTGCCATACACAATATCCTCTATCGCTTTAACAACACATTATTAACTTATGTGTTTAAAATGATACCAATCTAGTAAAACTGCATTCTAAGAACTATAAATTCTGAAATTATATTAAATCGGGTATCACTATATAGGAAATGTAAATATGGTAGACTATTATTATAGACTGATCATAAATTGTTTGTTTACCAAATAAAAATTATTTTATTTTATAAATATTTACAAATAAAATAAATTTTATATAAATTGAAAATCTGTAAAATAAATGAATTAAATTCAAAGGAAATTAATTAAAATTAAATCAATAAATGAAATTTAACAATACAATAATAATAAATATCACATTTATGTCGAATAATATTTAAAACTTTAACTTTTTTTAAAGTAAATTAATATTTTTCCCTTGCATATTATTCATGCATTATTATAAAGATATATTTTGAGAAACGCAGTTATTATGGACCAGTGTAAATATAAAATTGAAAAATGGTCTACAATTTTTAATAGATCATATCAAAACGAAGATAATTGATAATTTGACACATTATTTAGAGATATCATACAATACTTTATGCTCTTAGATAATATACATTTCGTAGGTTTTATATATCTATAAGTTTAAATCATATACAACATATAACAAATATATATTTTACTTATTTAATTTAAAGTTTGTATCTAATTTCTATGAAATTTAAATTAGTCTTTTTCCTAAAATGTTTACAATTAAAATGATAGAATGTTGTATTAGCAATAATACATTAGCATTAATTTGAGAAGTTGCTATATTCTAGAATGTTTAGATACAGTTAATGTTCACTAGTTCACTAGTTCATATAATTTACAATAATTTTAATAAAAAATAATGATACAATATTCTAATATTATGTTCATTTGTATTAACTTGATATAATAAAGTATAAGTTTTCTTGTTTATTACATATTGCTGTTCACATACTGTTCACTTCAATGGTTGCATCATCACTCTAGTGCATATCTCTATCTATATATCATATAGATTACAATAATATACTATTTACAAACCAATTATAACAAAATGTAATAGAATATTTAACTAATAACGTAATATTCAATTTCTAAATAAAACATGAAATAATTACAATAGTAGTGACTCTTATATGTGTACAATATTACACTAACAAATGCATAACACATGCATACATATGATCACATACCTATCTAGCAGAGTAGCACCATCAATGTATATGTCTGACCAGCCTAATTCTATTTATAGATTACCAAGTGTACATCACCTATCGGAGAGGCTGACAAATACATCCTGGACATCCTCGATGATAACAACTTCTACCTTCAAGACATCTACGAATACGAACACATGAAGTTATCGAACAAAAGTGGTGTATTCAAGGTTACGTAGAGGTCATTCTCTCCCCGCTACCACATCAATAGTATCTATACACCGTTTATTAGTGAGGTATTTACTCTATTAGTAGATTACTTTAAATACGCCATTACCCTTAGTATATTAAAATATTGCATATTTTATTTGAAAATTGATAAATTTGAATAATAATTATTTTTACAAAAAATATATTTTTTATATATACCTTTTTACTATATTTCAGCTTTTGAATAAATAAGGGATACCATTACTACTACCAATTATGAACAACATCATTTATCAATTATTTTTATTAATATTAAATATTATTTTAATATATGTTATTTATAACTTCTTAAATTTTCAAAATTATATTGATTTTAATTGACAGTAAAATAGTATTTTATAGAAATGCCTAATACTAATTTTCAGATTCATTTTAATCTGAATAATTATTATTTTTCTCTACCTACGTGTATTAGAAAAATATTTACTTCTCGCAGTATATATATATTTTGTTCTTATGTTTTTAGTTTATATATAATATACATAAATAAAATGTTCTTATACAATTAGGTGTATTCTGATTTATTGTGTTTTTTAAATAATACATATATTGATGAAATCGTGTACACATTATTATCTTTTTCAAAATACCGTTTTCAATACTATATACGAATCTAACTTATATATATATATATTTACTGATATGGATAGCATTTGTAGATATATATAATATAAACATATCAGCAACAAAATGTTCACAATTAGGCAACTTACAAATATATTTCTAGAGTGAGCTTTCTATTTATATATACATCTACAATGGCGCATTTGCTAAAGATCCCTTTAATCTAATAAATATCATATATATATATACTTATTCTATTATTCCCTTATTAATTATTTACAAATAGTTATTATGATAGAAAGCGCATTATAATCAATAGTCTATTAGCATACTAAACATGCCTGTAACATTACATGATTGATCACTTGATTCAGTGTATCACATATAATGTTACACCACACACACATATGTTCAGGTACTATCATAATACATGCTAAACACGATGATTAATTTAACAATAAATAGGATCTAAATTATAAATGTATTATAATTATAATAATTATTGTAAAATACACTCAATTTATCATTATTACTGATTTATTAATTAATTGATATATATTTAAATATTTACATTTAATTAAAATAAAATGATTATATATACAAATTTATATTTATTTATTATATTATTTTGGATTGTATGCAAAGTAGTAACACAAAAATAGAAAACTAAAGATCCAGATAGTGCAGATCCTCCTATTATTTGTACTAAATTATTGATCTATAACCATCAGGAATGCAACAATATACTTACGCCAGACATATCAAATATGAAGTCTTCGATAAGAAAACTAGTGAATGAAGTAGACATTAAGAATGACAATATTTCAGACTTGGGTGATGAAATAGCTAATCTAACGGACAATATTCATCTTTTGAAAAGAAAGGTACTTCCCAACACTAGCATAGGTATACCATTGCTTCATGAATACATGATACATGAATAATTATTAGCTTTTGAATACATGATACATGAATCATGTTTAGATTCTGAATACATGATACATGAATCATGTTTAGATTGTGAATATATGATACATGAATCATGTTTAGATTCTGAATACATGATATATGAATCATGTTTAGATTCTGAATACATGATACATGAATCATTTTCCCTTATGAATTCATTCTAATCATTTCATACTAATCATAGAATGCAGATTTAAACAAAGACGCAGTAGCAATGCAATCTTACAGAGATGAAAATGATATATTAAAACAGAAGGTTTATTATTAACATATAGTTTATTTAAGTATTTTTTCATATTATATTATTTAGATAATTTATCAATAATATAGTATTTAGGTAAATAAAATAAGTTTGATCATTAAAAAGTGAAATTATAATGAGAACAAAGTTAAATGGCAACCCATACAAAGTCTATTTATACATTTATCTTTACATCTAATTTATATTTATAATATTTATAATAAATAGATTATATTATTGAAAGTTATTATAAAAATAGCGCTTATATATCAGAAGAATTTAACAGATTTCTAACTAGGATAACTTAAATAAATAGTGTATAATACATGAATAATACCTATAACACATATCTATAATGAATGCGTATCACAGGCAGATAAATACGATAAACTTGAACTCGAACTGGATAAATATAAAGAAAAGATAGAAAAGTTAAGTTTCTTTGAGTCTAAGACTGAGGTTAGCGTTACTAAACCTTAACCCCCTGACATCTAACCTTTGACCCTTAACCCCACCCCCTGTCATAGCTACTACACAAGGAGAACATGCAACTGAGGGATGTACACTCTTTGATAGAGAAACAACTAGACGAGAGTGAATGTCAACTGAAGGTCATCAAGACCACTACTAACAAGAGCAGCATGCTACTGAAGTCACATATTGCAGATGTCACAAATGTTAGAAATGCTGCTTATAGGGTTGCTTAGTAACAATACAATACATATGTATAGCTATATATATTACTTTCTAATTTTGTATACTATACCTTCTCTTAAGTGTAAGTAATTTTTAAAATGAGTAGTTTAAAAACTTCTTATAATATAATATAGTATGCATAGCTATATATCACATTTATAGATACACTATGCTACTACACCTCTACATACCACCTCTACATCGATACACAGGATAATGAAATACTGCGTAAAGATCTAGCCACGAGTGAATCTAAATGCGTGCATCTTCAAACCCTCGTAGACACTGGTGGCGCTAGTAGTAGTGGTGGCTTAGTGGTTAACGATGCCACCAGTAAACAGCTCACTCTCGCTGACCAATTAGAACTGGACACGAACCAAACCGAAGTAAGCATCCTTCAACTAGAGGTATTGCATCACCACTATTGCTTCATTGTCATTATAACAATGCGTCCTTTGTTCTAATTGCAGGTGAAAAGGTTGAAACACGAGATCACCCTGAATGCTGGTTATGATGATAAGGTTTCACCTAGAATACCATACGCTTATATGCTTTAATTGTTATTATAATTATGTAACCAGATTACGCAAAGACTTTAGTGATATATGATAGATGTTTTTATAAAAATTTAATTTAATCTAAAACAATAAATTTCATAGAATCACAATATATTAAATTAAATGATATGAATTAAAAGGAAAAGTTAAATGAACAAGACATGGAGGGTATAGTGTTGAAACTTAACAACACAGTAGAACAACTCACATCTTCTAACAACTCGCTGGATAAATATAAATTTCAGAACTCACAACTTGAAAATGAAATATCAAACTTGACTAGAAATTCAAGTTCTTCGAAAACTACGATCACCAGATGTAATGTTTGTTACCATTGTCCTTATCTCTCCTTATATGTCCTGATCTCTCTTATCTATTTATATATGATATTATCAATCATTATTATCACTATAAATATATCTAATATATGTTGACAATCTTCATATTTAATGTTAGCTATTTCTCCTGCATGTGTATTATATAAATATCTACGCTTATCGGACAATTCTAACCTATGATGTATTACTATTACATAATAATGCTAACACACACTGTCTGTAGAGCGAGAACATCATGCTTCATTCGGAAGTAAAACAACTGAGACATCATGCATCTGTTTCTAAAACTCTGGCAGAAACAGCCATGAGTGATATTTGTATAGAAAACGAACAACTTACTACAGAAAATGATAAAATCAAGGTTCCAACTGTTAATCTTCTCTATAACATTGTCCTATAAACAATTAAACCTCAATATAGATGTAGCCTCAATATAGATGCTGCCTTAGTTACATTATTACTTATTCTTATAAATTAATTTATAGAAAGCAATAAAATAGGTATATTATAATCATAAAATATTGTTTATTCTAATTACATATTTATATACACAAAAAACTATTTAATATCATTAGTTTTATAAATATTAAATTATATATAGGGTTTTTATAACTTATATTGTCTAAACTATCTAATATAGGGACAAGAAATAATAATACAGGCAATTAAAATATAATAATGTATATTTTCTACTAATTTTAAAATGAAATTTGTATTATCTAAACTATATAGAGATTACCTTTAAAAGCACATTCTAATATAATTCATATTTTTAACATTCTAATGTATATCTCTATCTTGGTATATAGAGTCAACATTATCATCTGACACCAGAATAGTATTTAGTTTATGCGAAAGCTAAATCATATGAATTGTTTTCACATAATTAAAAAATCTATTAACAAATATTTAAATGTGTTCCATAATTTGATTATTATGTTTGCACATATAAATAAATAAAAAATACAGTTCATTTAAAATGTTATGTTATTCCAAAACAAAATAAATCTGCAATAACTTCTGAGAAATAATCAATTTGATGATGTTTAATGATATAATCATATTATGTAACATTGTAATAGTATATTACAGTAACATTGTAATAGTATACTTATGAAAGCACCGTAAGCATAGCATCTAAACTTTGGGCCCGATATCATTATTACATCATAATAATGAGGTAATACCGAACACTCTGATTAGATGGAGTTAAACATATTGAAGAGAAACGAGCGCGCTACAGACATCATCAATGAAGACTACACGAGGAAACTGACAGTACTTCAGAATAATGATAACAACAGTCAACGAGAGATTGAATCTCTCAAGAAACAGCTCTCTATCTCGGACATGGAATACAAGAAATACCTAGCTGAGGTTAGCGTGGGGCTAGCACCTTATTGTGGGGCTTAGGGTTAGCAACGTATTGTGGGGGTAGGGTTTAGCACTATATGTGTTCATTATTAGGGTTGGGGTTTAGTGGTGCTATGGTAATTATGGGGGTTAGTATATACTCCTCATTTGAATAACTATATTGCAACGGTAGCAGGAAATATATTGTCTGAATATCTGAAATACTATTCTAATTATATTAGAGAATTAATAATTAAACAATAAATTTATTTATTAATTACCAGCTAGAGTTACTAGAACTAAATGTATAAATAATACAATTGTTTTCATTATTGATTATGCAATACTTAAGCTAGTGACTTAAGTAATGTAAGAACTTAATACATGATGTAATAATAATACTAACAGTAGATTAATGCTAATGCTCCTGTAATTAAACTTGAAGTGTTATTTCATGCATTACATATGTAATATTTCGTATGTCTCTCTCTCTCTCTCTCTATATATATATCTCTATCTCTCGATATCTCTTTATTTCTCTCTATCTCTCCCTGTACATAAATCATTAATTACAATACTATATGATGTCAGGCTAATGCATTGATTAATGAGATGAGAGATATAAATGAGAAACACGAGCATATGAAGATACAGTTTACAGAAGTAAACAACACGAATGAGGTAAGGATGACTGATGACCTCATTACCTGTATGACCTTATGTACCATCAATAGTTACTGGAGAAGAGCTGCAATAGAGCCAAAGATTACAGAGATAAGATAGATTCTGAGATTATATCTATGAATACTATCGCATTGAAAGATAAATCAATTATTGTCAAATTGAAAGATGTTAGTTTAATTTTTATGAATATTTAGATTTGTATATAAACTAATGCATTTATACGTCCATATTTAATATGATTCATTAGGAATTACTGAAAGAAAGATATAAAGTTGATAAGTTGACGGAAGAAACTAAAGATAGGGAAATGTTAAAAAGTATAAACATAAGCAAATCTGAACTAAACGACCTTGATAACAAGAGTATTGCCCTTGAGAAAATGAGAGTCCTTGAGAATAGGTTATTATACCCAACTGTATTCCACCTATATAGAATACACATTAGTGACCACAATGTTTAACATGGTTCAGGCATTTAGTATTACATTCGGGTCAGGTATTTACTGTGATGATGGCTATTTGAATATCTCCAATATCTATTTCATATTATTTAAATATTTCACATTTTAAAAAACAAAATTTATATAAATATATTTATTTTAATGACTTATTGATATCGTGTTCTCAACATGAATAACATGAATATATTATAACTATTAATTTTGTGAGTACTAATTTCATATTCTTAATAACTTCTCGAGAACATAGAACTATTTTAATAATTGCGATAACTAAAACATGTGCACATACACAAACATATATACACAACACTGTATTGTTGAAATACAATATAGTGTATTGACATTGTATTGTGATGCGCTTGTGTGTGTGTGTGTTTCTACTACATCTCCTTCTCATCCTCCTCATCCTCTGTTGTTGTAGACTATCAGATGAACGCATGGATAACTCTAGACTGCTAAACGAGCTGAAGACACTGAGGAAGAGATCACTGTACGCAGACACTGTTACCAACAACACCACCACCACCACTAAAGTTATCGATAAGAAAACACATAACTCACATAATAAATTCAATGAAAAGGTATGCATACTCATATATGTATATATATATATATATATATATATATATACTATGTACTATGTTAACTATTACATAGGAATCCGAAATAATTAAATTTTATATATTATAACATAATAATATCTTTCGACGAGCTATATATTAGTGTACTTCATGTATAACATATAAATGTGTGTGTGTGTTTAATGTACGCGTGTGTTACCACCAGGTGGAGCAACATAAACTGAGTGACCTTCACGATCAGCTCGAGAAGCTCAAGAATCAGCTGCAGAGCGAGAAAGAGAAACTATCGAGCAACCGAGAGGTGATATCTCTGATGAATCGCGAGAACTCATCGCTACGGCAACAGATTACCAAAGATGCTGAGAGAATCGAACGTTCTGAAGCGCTCATGTTACAAGACAGGGAACGTCACAAGGTCAAACATGTCATATTAAAGCTATAATTCAGGCAGCGCATATATCTTATATGTTTGATTTATAATAAGCACGCAAGTGTGACCTCACCTTTATATCGTGTGTAATAAGTATAGCTATCTAAATATAAACGTAATTTTAAATACACACTTATCTTTATTTGATATAAATTCATTGAATTCACTTCTTCGACTACTTACATTAGATTCTTGAGACGATGAATTTCAAACTGGAAGAAGAAAGCCGAACATTAATGCTACAGATGCAATCCCTCTTACAACAGAACCAAGTTCTTCTCACCCAGTCGCTAAGCAACAAGGAGATTTATCATGCGGGGGAAATAGATTATCTGTTTGTATATGTAGCTACATCGATGTATTCTACATAGATTATTACCTATAGCTTGTATCGTAGTCAGTACCATATGTCAATCATTAACACTTCTATTGTTATTGCATTGATAATACACTATAACATGTTTTTGTGGCAACACAATCTTATTGAGTATCTGTAAATGTGAGAATAATTAATATGTTTATAATTATATGTATAAGAATATCTTAGCCAGACTTACGAGCGTGTTATTTCATGTTTTCACACCCATACACACTAATACATCATTATTTATGAAATTCTAATGACTATATTAATATTAATAAATTACTCTAAGTTAATTATTAATATTTATTAATATTTATTAATATTTAAATATATTAAATGTTATACTTTTAATATGATAATATTTTAATTATCAACTTATTAATAGAGTTATTTAATATTCTAGAATAATTTTAATAATTTTTAATAATAGCAATCAATAAATAATATTAATATGATAATTATTTTTTTTGTAAATATAAAATTGTTGACGATTACATACATACATACACGCATACATTCATACATACATACATACATACACAACAGCGATAGAATGAGTGAACTAAAAAGACAAAAAGAGAAGTTAGAAGAGAAGATAATGGAACAATTCAAGAGATACGACCCCACTCGTAGGAAGAGCAGAAGTTTTGGTTCATCTCTGTATAGGAGAGCCAAGGGAATAATAAATAAACGCGTTAGTCATCCGCTGCTGTCTCCTGGTGTATGTCAGAGAAACTATCATAGGATCTGCTCTGTTCATCTCGTACACCTCAGTGTTTATTACGCATCTTCTCTATGTGTATTATATGTAGGGTTAGGTAGTGCAGCACTAAATAGTAATGTTCAAATTGAACCCGAACTGAAGCTTGCCTTATTTGAACCCGAACTGAATCTCACATTTAAAAAAAATAACGGTCCCTGACCGAACTGAAGCTTTGTTTAAACCCAAACTATTATTTAATTACAATCATGGACCAAACTATCGATATATATTGTCAATTTTAAAATTTTAAAACAAAATTTTATATCTATATTAATTATATATTATCATAGATAAATAATGTATCAGGTGATATTATAAACCAATAGAAAAGATAATATTAATTATTATATTAGTATTATTAGTATTATATTATACTAATAATTACTAGTATTATATATTAGTTTTATTTTACATCATTAGTAATATTTATCATTTTGACAAATAATTTTAAAGTTTAATTAAATAAATAGGCATTAGTTTGCGGGTATAAGTCCCGTCGGGACCATTAATATAGGTAAAATAATATTTAGAAGTAATCTTATATAATGTTGTATAAATAAATAATCAGCTCTCAGTAACATCATGGATGCCTTAACATTGGAACGGATTCGATGGGACATTAGAGTCATATGGTTATAAGTGAAAACGTAATATAAGTTTCTAGATAGGATGGAAGGACTCCACTAAATAGAATAACAGTGACAATATTATTAATAAGGCTTCGAAGCTTTACTCATCTTTTTAGAGTTTTGAAGCAAGTTCGAACTATTCCACTTTTTTATGAAGCAGGTTCGAACTATTGTATTATTTTACAAATGAACTTTGAACTATACATTTTTTTAGAGTGAAACTTCGAAGCACCAGTAGTTGGGTTCATTTCGAACACTACTAAATAGTACTGTGAGTGCAAGTACTATACAGTTCAAGTGAAAGTGATGAAATAAATGAAGCTGAAATTGTGCAAATACAATTAAATATTATTGCAAGTGATATAATATAGAGAGGTAGTGCAAGTTTAGCTTATATTAAATAGTAGCCGAACACTGTATATGTTCTATTACAAATATTGAATGTATGAAGCCTAAAGTGACCTTTACCACATACACACATACAGAGTCAAAGTCGAGATAGGGACTCCACTTCTATAGGATCTATTGATGATGCAGAGTCTCTGAATAAAGGCTAGCACAGTCATTAGTAGAGCGGCGGCAGTGTATATTAACCGTTAACCTTGACTTTGACAGAAAGCACACGACCTTCGAGATATAATCGTCGCTTTTCGAAACAGAAATCCACCGGTTCCTTGATGTCGAATACCAGTAAATCTAAGTCGACCTTGAACCTATCTAGGTCACAAGATGATTCCGTGGAGCTAAGATCTATAAGTAATCTACAAATAATACCACAACTATACTGTTATTATATTACTTTTATATTTGTAGAATGCAGATCAACAGAAAATCTCTACAACGATTCCATTTCGTCTA
The DNA here is from genome assembly GCA_964019155.1 of Osedax fenrisi. Classification (NCBI taxonomy): domain Eukaryota; kingdom Metazoa; phylum Annelida; class Polychaeta; order Sabellida; family Siboglinidae; genus Osedax; species Osedax fenrisi. The sequence continues at coordinate 72,443,397 of OZ025240.1, read as the reverse complement.
GTAATTCTTCTAGAACAAACAATTGGAAAAATGGTTATATAATATTAATGTTGCATAATTCTTTTAAGTAAATTTGTGGATTACGATATTTTAATGTTAAGAGATAGTAAATTTCTCAACTTTCAAATACTATCTCTTGCTTCAAAATTGAATATTTAAAAAAAAGAATATTTGCCATTGTAACTAAAGTATAGTTTTTAATAACAATATTCATTACCCCGTATTATTATTACATTATCCTATGTATTTACAATGTAGTCACCGTTGCTACAGAAATAAGCTTCCCCGGGCGACCTATTGAATCTGAGTCAGAAGAAGATGAAGATGGCAAAATGTCGCTAGGAGAGTTCTTACAGACCTGTAACAATTCACCTAAATCAAGAGTTAGCAATCATCAAATAAACATTACTGATACCTGATCAATCATATATACACCATTTTAAATACATCACATATACCAGTACTGGTATTAATAACTAGGGTATTTTAAATGTATACAAATGTGCCTCTCATTGTTACACTGCGAATAGCTACAGCTGCTACAGACAATAATGCCTGATCATGAATCATCAAACTAACTCTACTAAGAGATAATCTCTCCACTACAGTATATAACAACACAGTACTTTGATGATGATATATTATCATGTTTATTCAGAAGTATTACATATTATGTGCAGTTTCTATTATACCTATATATTTCAATTAAAAATACTCTCATTGTGATATTACATATTAACCTAAATTGGATGCCTTATTGGAATTCTAGATGAAATAATGTATAAATATGATAATATTATGAAAATGTTTTAAAAGTTAAAACTGATTTAGTTTAACATTCAAACTGATTTAGATTCTAATATTCAGATATTCGTTCGTTTTAATATGATTTCAATAAAAATATTTTATTATAATATGCAAATATAATTATTTATCTTTAAAATTATGTATAATATATAATTCAATAGTAATTATAAATGCCTTAACTTGCATTTTAAACACATACATAAAATATATATTTTATTAATTTGTCAGTACAAATTTACTAGATTTACTTTTTATTAACTTATACTTGACATACGACAATCGTAATGGCCAAATAGTAATAGATATGAATGTTTTCTACGTTATAAAAAAAATGTTATTTACTAAATCTCAAATCAATATTCTAGTAGACACCTTAATTCCATTTTGATAATACCAGATTAAACGACAATAAGTTAATAATTTAAAATTCTGAATCGACAGAAGTTATTATTTTTCAATTCTAGATCTAATACAAAAACATGGTATTCTAAAATTGTTTCTATATACCATTTTAATTAAAAAACATTATACTCATTTATATTCGTGAACATAAACATATACCAAAGGGCTTTGAATATGCTCTATTAATATCTTTATGCGGGTGTTGCGCGCTCGACACCCGCATTAAATTCCAATTACAACTCGTTCAATAATTAACTGAAAATGCGTATAATGTTTTTTAATTAAAATGGTATATATATACAATTTTAGAATATCATTTTATAGTATTATACCTAGAATTGAAAAATAATAACTTATGTCGATTCAGAATTTTAAAATATTAATTTATTATCGTTTAATCTGGTATTATCAAATTCATCTCCATTCTACTTTATATATTTTTGTATTATGCATAATACTTATTTTTAATGCATAATTAGAAGTTGATTTTTTTCCAAATTTATGTATATACATATTAGTTATATATGGTTTAAATTTGAAGCGATTCGTATGTGTATATAGTGAAATATCATCGATTTTGTAGTCACGTGATCATCGGGGACGATTTTGTGAATGGGGAAGATTTATTATATGACACCGGCCCTTAAATTTTCCATTTTGTTAGAATAAAACTTTTATATATTTATATATATATATATATATATATATATATATATATATATATATATATATATATATATATATATATATATATATATATGTATAATTGTATATATGAATTTATGTATATAGTAATCTTTATTTTTATGAATAGAAAAAGATATTGAAGTCCACAAGTGATTTAACAATGAATGATGAAAATGATGAAGAAGTGAACTGTACACTGAAACCCCTGCACTCTAAAGGTAACACCACCACCACTAACACTAGTCTTATCTTACTGTTTATGTCCTATCTATGTCATAGTCATTGGTATTTGTGTTATTAGCTAAAATTATATAATTTATATATTAATAAACATGGAAAAAAATATGTTGAGTGAATAATTTGTCAATAAAGTTAATTTAAATTTAATTTGAAATAATGGTACGAAATAACTATTATGGTCCCTAATGAAAAGCTTTGAACACCCTCAAAATCATATATCCAAATTAGTGATCTTGTAATCGCGTAAATCTACGGCATAACTATACACATGTGTCTATAGTTATGCTAATCACTAGAATATGAGTCATAATAATGTGTAATAGTATATAATAGGTTGATATACAAGTATGTATATACAATTATGATGCACAATTATTCTTATAAAATATAATAAAATCATGTTAAACGTAAAAATCATATCTATATTCTATATATAAATGTATACAATCACTAATTCACATACAGAATGTTGCGGGTGTTTACTGCATAGTTTTATTTTTAAATCTCAAATTTTTGACCATAATCCTAAATAATAATTAATGTAACTTCTACTTTTCATTTATTTTAAGACTAGATTATTTTTTAATATTTATATATGTTTATTATATTATATAAATCATTTAATAAATTAATAAACTTTGGTAAAATTATTATTATAAATTTATTTTAAAATATTAATATTAAATTATCTTTATAAATATTTCATATTAAAAATATGTTATATTTTATTAGATAATTTGTATCATTGGATATATATTATTTTACATGGAATGAATTTTATTCAAGATTATGATTATTGTACTAATAATTCAATAATAAATATATTTATAATACTTATTTAATTTAAATAGATTATTATATAATTAAATTGTAATAAACTGTTATTAAATAGATGACAACATTATATTTACAGGAGGGGCTAGAGACATGTTTACAAAAAACAAAACAATGCCCAGACCAGCTTCTTGTTCAACTGGTTTCTATCAATATATATATCTATTATTAGTGTAGAGGTTTGCACATAGAGATCACATGTGCAATACGCTACACTATGGGTAGCAGTCATTTAGATCATTAGTCATTTACCAACAATTTAAATCTTACCATAATATAAATTAAATTGATATTTTTGTAGTACGAAATAACTTGGTTGCAATGCCTGTTATGCCTGACTACCTAACACACACACTTACAGTTCAACTATCAGCCACTGGAAGGACGTTGAATCACCCAGCACTAGTGGGTTCATCACAACGCGTGTCCTTGCAGAGTCCACTAGATCTAGGACATTCTAGAAAGTCTCCCTCATTCCGACAGCACAAGCAGCAGCAACAGCAGCACAGTAACTCCACCACTCTCAATGATAGCATCGTCAGCCAGCAATCCTCTAACGTATCGGCTAATATCGGCCATTACTCGATGTCCAATCACAGACAGACGTCCTCATCTTCGTTACCCAATAGGCAGCCTCCACCCGAACGTCTTCTCGATCAGAAACGAGTGTCTTCTGTGTCTAGCAGTTTACTCCCTTCCACTTCATCCTCTTCTCCTTCCTCCTCGTCATCCCATAACAACCTCCCTCATCATCCTCCTCCTCATCATCAACAACAACAACAGAGGTATTCCCTACAGTCTACACCCCCCTCCAACTCTACCTCACATCGTCAAGAGGCCCCATTTACTCCTAGTAATAACGTCAGGATGCTAGTACACAACATGCAGACGTCGACCCCCATGACCCCTGCGACGACGACCTCTAATAGTCCTCCATCTAGAGTGCGGATTAACTCCGCCTCCGCTCCCCTTTATAGTAAACGCGACTCCCCGTTTCAGAGGAATGCGGCGATCACTCAACCGGCATCCAATGGACATCATCGACCTTACTGGTACGCTTACGGTATTATGTAGACACGCTTTGCATGTGCTGGTGGTGGTGGTGGTGGCAGGGGGTGTGGCTTAATCGTTTCTCTCTCTCGCACTCTATCTCTATCCGTCGCTTTCGTTGCCATAGTAACGTGTTACTCCGCTTACAGTGTTACAGCAGTGCCCTCACTAAATACCCCTCTCCTCCTTTCTTACAGATCTACAGTGTACTGACACGATTACGCAGATTGCAGCAAGAAACAAGAACATCATTCTTAGTGATATTATTTATTTTATTTATTTGTGCATTTTAATTTATTTCTAAACGTAAATATCTACTGTATGATCAGTTAGTGAAATAAAAGTTGGTATAATGCTTTGATATATAATACATTAGTTTACTATGATTAAAGTCTAATTTATATTAGCAAGTATATATATATATATATTTTTATACAAATTTATATGAATGATTTGTTAATAAATTGTTAATATATTTTCCTATATTTGTTCATAAATATTAAAATAAAATATTAATTTTTATAATTTAATAATTTAATATTTTTACTGTGAAATATATATTTATATAAATATTTATAATTAATTACAGAATAGGTTATTTATGAGAATATGAGCCGCTGATATAAATATTAGCTACTTGTAGGCAGTGTGTATAATTGAAATAGTCATTTATAAATAATTATATATATATTAATGTATATGTATATGAATATAGAAATGCAATGAGATAAATACATTAAACTGGTTTTATAAAAATAATTACTAAATTGACAAATATGAATAATATTTTCTAATTATTGAATAATAATTGTACCAATTATTATATTAATATTGAAAATAACTCGTGATTATTATGTAATAATATTATAACATACGTATTTAGATACTCCCCTATACTGTATATGATCCCAATGAACATCTATTGTGGTAAAATATTGGTATGCCAGGATTCTCGTATTAGTCTGTTACCATTACCTCACTCACACGACCCGGCACACATGTTCCAGTACAATTATTCTCTAATATGATGCTGGTTCTGGAATAACTGTGCCAGAATATGCAAGTAGCGTGTTCTGGATTAGTACTAGGATGTAAATGTATTTTATAATACGTTATGGAAGATGAAAGAACGAATGTAGTACAATAGGATGGAACTTGACAGTATAGTGTACTGGTAGGTAACAGTTAGTTTATGACAATATTCAATATATATTATGATAAAATTATATATATAAGTTATTAATATTCATGATATATAAGAGTTATCTAGTGCATACCGTATCAATAACTAATATGTATTTATTATCGTATATTTGTATTGTATTGATCTTATAGATCAACTAATACATTGGTATATATTCTTAGTGAAGAATATTTACATTGTTAAAATGTTACTATATAATCTTGGTAAATGTAAATAAATTACAATTATATCGACAACACATTATTTAAAAAAATGTATAAGTTATAAATTCTATAATGTATATATTATAAAACATGAAAATAGTTTAATTAATAAACTATCTAGATAATAAACTATACTTATATGAAACAATTTAAATGAACATATACACTAATAATTGTTTCAATATAATTATGTAATATTTTTATATTAAGGGTGATAATATTAAATATAATATATCAACAATATAGAAACAAGAATATATGTAAGATTAAGGGGATCCCGCACATAACACGCAATTTGCCAATTTCGTGTATAAATAGATAGGAAAAATATAGGTTCACTAAAAAAAATAGAACTGATATTCTATTCATTCAATTGACCTAATTTTTTTTGTAATGTATTCATAACATATACATGCATAGGAAAATAGAAAGTTATTTTTAATATTATTATTTATTATATTATATATATCTAAATTAAAAATTAGCGATACTAAAATGATGGTATTTCTATAGAAATTATTATTTTATACAATGAATTCTATACATTTTATTAATTATCTCTCTATTTTACTATTCACATAATTAAATTCTATATAAAGCAAAAAAAATTAATATTATAATTATAATAGTTTTTATGTTCTATATTTTTGAATGCACATACCTAACGCGAAATAATTTTTCTGAGAAAACAGCGTTTGCAGTTTGACGGAATAAAAATGTAATATTGAATATTATATAATATAGCATTATCTTATCGTCATAAAATACATTTTTATGCCATTTCTAGATTCGTGTCTAATTTCTAAATTCATGTCTAATTTTTTTACAGATACTAAAAAACACTACAAGTATTATTATGTAATAAAAAAAAATATAAAAAATAATAAATTATCACTTTAAATGTTCGGGATCCCCTTAAGATGGTATTATAAACTTATTAAAATTATGTGGTTCTAAAAAGAACAGATTGTTTATGAAATTATAAAAAAAAATTAGAACTAGTTCTAAATAATTTGTAACTAATAAGCTAGTTTACTTAGTAATAAATTTTAAAATTAGTAATATAAATTATTTATTATTTTAACAATGAATTTTATGGAGAAATATATAATTATATTAAAAAAAAAACTTTGTTTTATAGATATATATATAATCTAAATAAATATATATACCAAAATAAATTTAGCAATCGGTCAAATATTGAATAAGAAAATGTATTTATAGTGAAAATATGGTTTTCATATCTATTTACATGCAAACTCAAGATAAATTTAATGATAATAGGATGCCCTTAATCTGTTATTCTGAAATATTATTTTCATAACTTATATATAAATGTAATATTATATAACACTATTATAGATATATTACTACTATTTGTTCTGCCAAAGTTTTAGGTCAGAAACCACCTCTACTACGTAGGACCTACAATTATTTGTTTACTAAATTTTCGGAAAATCTCTGAACCCTACACAGAATAATAAAATAAATAAAAAAATATTACTTAAAATACTTGTTTGATAATAATAGAAATAGATAATATATTATGATACTATTGGATAGAGGAGGTATGTACTTGAGGGAAGGGATGTATAGGTATTATTAGAGATAGAAACGATTTTCCGGTATAATGTAAGGGAAGGATATAAATAGATAAGATATATATATATATATATATATATCTTATATAAAGTGTTTTTATAAGCGTAATCGATATAATAATTATTTGAAATTTTCAGGAAATGTCAATATTTTTGTTAATACCTGTCACATTTAATTGTATATTTCGATATCGTATACAATTTATAAAATTATTTTACTAAAAAAGTTTCTATATTTACATTAAGCATAGATTTTAGATAAATTCCATATAATTAATAAACAAATAACGTATGTGTATAATAAGATATCATTGTTTGAAAGGAGACACTTCCACAGAAAATTTAGCAATGCGTTCTTTCTATAATTATCTCGGTCTAGTCAAGACGTTATATTCTTGTATTTATTTTATATTATTCATTATTTATTATTTATAATACTTTATAACTATTATTAAACTATTACTATAAATATAAATTTATATTTGTCTATTTTATAACTTCTATACATGTATATTGAATTATAATATATATTTGAGTACTCTATATTAGTACTAATTATTATGTCAGTGTTGTTTATATACGATTATATTTTACTTGTCATTTATATATATAAACGTAATTTATATATATATTTTATAATATTTTGTGATTATTTGTTTTAAAAAACTTTGAATGCCATTTTCTCAAGTTTCTACTTTTTCACTTATAACCACATGTAAATTCCTACTAATTTTTAATTTGTATTATTTTTATCTGCAATTTTTACTATAATTGTATAACATATACATATATAAGAATCCTGTTGGATTTATTATTATATTTTATATTAATTAAATAAATCATAATAAACTTGAATTTTTATGAAAAAAATAAAAAATAAATATTTAACTAATTGAGACTATTTTTTTACACCACTTTAAATTAACTACATTTATATAAAGATAGATCCTATATGAAGGAGGAAAGTATCTGTTGAATAAAAAAAAAAGTAAGTAATTATCTCCATTAGTTATTTATCCTTAGCATTTTTAGATAGAGCTAAAATAGCATTGTTTAGATCAGTGATTCTTAACCTTTTTTTACAAATGCCCCCTTTTTATTTTTTTTCGCTAACAATGTCCCCCACACCGCCTTAATATTTATAAATGTATTATATTTATAAGTGTATTCATACATCGTGATAATATACAAGAATGGCTTCCTTCATCCTCGAGAGTAGAAGGCTAAATATAAAGTACATGGTACCATGATACATATTATAATTACCTTTTTCAACTATAGTTGAGAAGATCTATAGATAAGAAGTTGAAAATGCTAATAAATATAACTTTATATATTTCCATATATTTGGATATTGTGTTGCATTTTTTAGCCAAAATGAAGTATAATCATCTGTTCGGAATATAATTTTAAGTTCCTCATTGTATTTGATATCATATAATTCTTCTCGTATGTCAGTAGAATAGGAAATTAATTCATTATTTTCAATTATAAATGGATTTATAATATATGAAGGTATTCCCAATTTAATTAAATCTTAGAACCTTTCATTTATTTTTGTTATTAAATAATTAAGGTGAGCTACATATTTTAATTAAAACTATTCAAACTATTACGCTACTTCATTTAAAAAATTATTATCATTTTTATATTTTAATAATCTAGGACAATTATTCAAGTTTGTTCTGGCCAAGTTATCTCTATACATAATTAATTTGTTTTTAAAACTATTAATAATAAATTTTGACTTTAGTAAAGTTATCTTTGAATGTTGAAGAGAAACGTTAAGTATAGTTAATTTTTCGAATATATCAGAAAGGTATGCCAGGTCACTTTCTATTTTTATTAATTTTGAATATTAAAATAAATGTATTCATATGTTCAAGTATAGAATTGTACAATTCATGGAATATAATAGGACATTTGCCTTTAGATAGCCATCTAACTTATGTATGTAATAATTCTCTTGTATAGTCTTCACCATTATATTTACATAGCTGTTGAAATATTCTATCATGAAGGCTATTTATTTTAATTATATTGATTGTTTTAATAATAAAAAACTACAATTTTTTATCAGATATTTCAATTCTTTTTTTTAGAAACGTATAACATAAAGATGTGTAAACATCTTAAATTTCAACATATAATATAAAAATATGGAATATTATTAATAGATTACAAAAAAAATAAAATAAAAAAAGTGAATATTTTTTGAGTTAATAGATTTCTAAAAATAGCATTTTTTCGTATCTTTTACATGTAAACCAAACGATGGTATCGCGTCCCTTTAACTCCCTATTTGTTGGTCCATTATAAATTCCATCCATAACTTAGTTTTAATGATATGTCGAAATCTTTGTTATAAATGAGTAAAATCTTTAAAATAGTAAAATCTAAATTTTTTTTTGAACGCCCCCTAATGCCCCCTAACCCCTGAACGCCCCTCTAACTCCCCCCGGGGGGCGGTACCGCCCAGGTTAAGAATCACTGGTTTAGATGAACGTATATTATTGTATACATATTTGTATGCTAAGTTTCTTTTTGAAACATTGCAGATAAATATAGCAATAATATAATTCACCTTGTTAAAAGATAGGATAAATAGGCATTGAGTATTATTATGTAATATGGTTCAATCTCTTATCTATAGTAGCTAATGACAGAGTTGGCGGTTTTTTCGGTTTTTTCGTTAAAACCATTAAACCTGGTTTATTGGGTTTTTTCCGGTTTTTTAAATATATAATATTTCATTGAAATATTATATTTTTTTCATTAATATATTATTGCATAAAAAGATATAAGAATTTATAAAAAATTAGTTTTTAGTATGATGTACACATATGTTTAGTTTGATTGTATATTTAGTTAAAATTTAAGAATATCAATAGTGAATTTTAAAATATTGAGAAAAAACTTTATTATAATAGATTTGATTATAATAGATATAATTTGTATATCTGTAAAATTATACTTTAAGGTACAGAATAAATGTCACTATTTACTATTGAATTGAATACTATTTGAATATATTAATTAAATAATGAATGAAAGTAATTTTTATTTTAAATAAAATATAATAATAATATAAAATTTTTTAAATTATATATAATAAGCCCCATTCACACCGACAAAATTGGCCGATTTTTCAGATATATGCAGTAATGAAATTGTCGAGAAATCTTTAAATATTTAGAGATATCTCCAAATGATGAATAGCGATATAATATATATATATATTTATAATAATAAATTATTAATAATAGCTTATTTATAATATTATCATATAATTAATAATACAAAAAATATGTTGTTCTATTATGATAAATATTATGATAAATGTTATTAATTAAATAATATTTTATCTTCAAACAGAGTTATATGATATAAAAGAAAATATATATAAATAATATTTATAAAAACTCTTATTAAAAGATTATTAATTATATTAAATATTTTATATATACATATATTAATATAATTGTAAGATTTTTTTATTTTAATAAGAATTTTGAAATAATTCCTGATTAACTTTGCAAATTATTTAAATAACGAGGGTTATAAATACCTAATTAGGTAAATAAAATTATATAAGTACAAATTTAATATCATAATATTAATTATTGTTATGAAAATATAGTTATTTATAATTATACTGAAAAAACCACAAAAAAACCCAGTTTAAAAAACCCAATCAACCCTGGCAAATGACCTACATTTTTTCTATATATATATAGCTAATAAATATTGCTTTATATGCAATAAAACAAAATTCTATATAAATATAAAATAATATATATATATATATATATATATATATCACATATAATTATAGATTATTAGATATTATTCTAAATAAAGTCATATATATATATTTTATTTTTATAAATTTATAAATTTCTTTTTATTGTATTTAATCTATATATAAATATATTTCCAATGAAGAAGGTTTTATCAAAAAATATCCAATAATAAAAAATATATTAATGTTTTAGTAAAATTACTTGTCATAAAAAAGTTACTGAGTAAATTTATGTTGAAAAATAAAGTAATATTTTTATTAATATTTACAAGCTAAACATTTTTTTCAAAAAATTTTGAAATCGATCTTATATTCATAAAATGGAATGAATTTATAATACCTTCGGCAGTGGTAAGGATTTTTTCGGGTGTCGAACAAAAATTTTGTAGAAAAAAATAGATTTTTCGCGATTTAGAAGGATTTTAATGAAAATAATTATTATTTTATTTATATACATAGAAGAATAGGAGATTTTTTTACTAAAAGTACGATAACTTCTGAAATAAATAAGAGAATAATTAAATTTGTAAGTATTTATTAATTACTTATTAATTCCATTTATATCTATATATTAAGTTATAAAATTATATGATAATGAGATGAGACCTACAAAGCAGTAATTTAAAAATACTTTTAATATAACAAAATTTTCAATAATTTCCACTAACTATATTATACTTTTATCTCATATAAAATTAAGTTCTGAATGATTCATATACATTTATCAAGTAGATAAAAAATGATATATGTTCTACGAATAAAAATTAAAAATGAAGAGAATTCATATCAGTTTTTTTTTTCAAATTAAAAATATTTTATTACCATTTGAATATATATATGTATACAGTTGTATTTATAAATGCTAATTATGATATTTATAGTACCTCTTATGCCTCAAGCCCTATATAATTTTAAAGTTAATAAATTATATTTACTGATATTTATATAATATAACTATTAATAAAAAATATATTTATTCCAAAAATCTTATATTTAGCTGGCCCTTAACAATACTCATAGTATATAATATATTATATAATATATGTTAATAATCATTATATTATAATATAGTAATATAGTAATAATATATGATATTTTAATATCATATTAATTAGTAATATAAATGTAACCAATATATAACTATATATATATATATATATATTTATATTTACGACTGATTATTATAATGTGAAGTCTAGTCCATAAAACATAAAGAAAAAAGGTAAGTATTCTACTTTGTATATATATAATATTACATTCCGATTAAATTATAATAATGTATATCTATGATATAGATTATATAATATATATAGTAATATCAATATATGTTTGTATATACTACTGTAATATTGTTATTGTTATTGTTATAACAATAACAATAACATACAACTATTAACATATACTTGTTTTTAGGATATTTTACTTAAATAAAAAAAAATATATATTTTTTATTTCATTCGCTAGTTAAATTTAATTATTTATAAAAATCTTTGTTAATAATATATGAACTTTAGACTTTTGCTTCCATTATCTCTTTACATTTAACACGTCAGACATATAAGATGGAATACGGAGGTAAATTAAACTTTTTTGAATGGTACTTTTAAATAACTAATAATTATTAAAACTATTAAATATGTATATATAATTTATAAATATGTATTATGTGTTAATATATATTTAATATATAACTTATATACTTATATACTTATACGATTATATATGATTCATATTAATGTATAAATAATATATATTTTAGAATTAAAAAATAATCTTAAAAAATTTAAATTTAAGTTCTTATTCAAAATTAATGATTATTATATATTATACATTATAATAATAATAAAATATGTATATTAAAATATATTCATTAAAACTGTATAACTTATTACATTATTATCTATAATTTTTTAATTTATGTTTTATGAGTAAATTAAAATATTGTTAATACTTAATATTTAATTTATAAGTAATATATTAATTAATTTACATATTTTATATATTTATTTTAGAATTTTAATAATAAAAATTTAGAAAGTTTATTTATTAAAGTGATTATATATTAAATACACATTTATGTAATAAAACTATATTATAATCTTATATTTTATTAAAATTATTGTAATTACAAGTATTTATTAGTATTTGTAATGGTTTAGATGTCGTCAATAAGAATATTACATTATTAAATATCAAATTAATATACAATTTTTTATAAAACTAGTTGACATTTGAAAACAGAATCTCTGAAGTCTGTGTTTTGTTGACTGATTTCAGACACATTTTGTTCACTGATTTCAAATATGTAAATAGTTTTTTCAGATCCATATTATTTTAATTTAACTTTGACAATTTTTGAAAAAATTAGGTAAAATTAGGAAGAGTAATTAAAATTAACAGAAATTTAATGAATTTATTTCAATTGTATATATTATATATTAATATATAATGTTGCAAAATAATAATATACATAATTAATATTATGATAATCATTAATTAAAATATTATTTCAATGATTTTCTTCTAAATGATGAGTCCTTTATAGCCCATTTTAGATTGCAACAGTAATTAGCTATGATATTAATATTTATGTTTCATTAAAAAAAAAAAAATTTAAATTTAAAAAAAAATACAAAAAAAAAATTAAAAAAAAAATTAAATTAAATAATAACAACAACACAAAATTATGTAATAAGTTAAACATAAACTTATAGTTGATGCATATTATGATACAAGGATTAATTTGTTTGTAAAAAAGTAATTTTAACTATACCTTAATATTATTATTATATTTTATTTATTATTATTATTATTATTATTATTATTATTATTATTATTATTATTATTATTATTATTATTATTTTTATTTTTATTTTTTTAAATCAGAATAAAATATCTTATAAAGCATAATAAGAAAATGAAATGAAAAAAAGTAAAGTAATTCAACAAAAAAAACGTTCCGGTGATGGTGGGCAGTTCTGGTGATGGTGATTCGGGCGACAGCATAGAAAATATATTGATCTTTATCTGAAGCCCTTTAGAAGAAATATCAATATAATTAATTTATATACTTCATACGAAAAAAATGTACAACTTTCTTCTAATAAATATTTATTATTATTATTATTATTATTATTAGTATCTATCTTCCATTGTTGAAATAACCCGATGAAAGCGCTTTCTTTATTTCGCTTTGAAAGCGCTCTCTCTCCAGTTTTTTTATTGGTTTTTAAAATTTTTATTTTAGTTTTTTTTATTAAAAAAACCATGGTTTATTTGTTTTTTTTTATATACAATTATTGATAAATATATTAATTTTAATACTATAGTATCATTTAATTAGTATCAATATTATTAATAATAGTATAGATTATGTATAAAGTTATTCATTTAATAAACATGCTTGGAAGAAAGAAAACTATAATTTGGAAATAATTTACTGAACTTTGTAGAAATTATACTATAATACATTTTAATAAATACACGAAATATCTAATAATAATCATAATCTATTAACTTGTATTTCAAATGTAACCTTTAACTACCAACTCGTACTTTTTAATCGTCTCTCTGTATTATAGTGTATATGTATTAAATTAATATTATTATTATAATATTTATATTTTAATAATAATTATAATAATTATATAATTATTAAAATTATTAAATTAATGAAGTCTAAATATCATATCTTATATTAAAATAAAACACCTAAAAATGAATTACTACAATAGCAGAACAATATTTGTATAATTAACATGATATGTTACGTACAGTATAGTGTTACAACTGATATTTGGCATTTAATGGTTATTTTAATAATTTAAATTAATTGTAGATTTCAAATTTATTATAGACATTTTCAATAAACTAGTATACCTATAAAGAAGCGCTGAGTCTGTTGAACCACATGAATTATTACAAACTCATGATATCAATAGTTATACTAATATGGTATTACTAAAATTCATAGATTATCTTCATTTATAATTTAAGAACGTACATTTTTTTTAATATAAATATATATTCTAAATTTAGATGATAAATCTAATTTATTTACATTAAATTAAATCACAGTTAAATTATTGGCAACTGGAGGAAGTCAGTTCATTAAATACACATATAATTTTCTTAAAAATAAAAATGCTTCCCACAAATTACTATGTAATAATATATTATATATATATATATAATACACAATAATACACAAGTAATTAATTATAACAAAACATATATATGTATTTTTATAATATAATATAAAAACTATTTATATAAAAATATATTTTATCTTTGTATTATATAAATGTATATTTAAATATATTTCTATTATTTTATAGAATCACCAGCAAGAGGAGGAGGATTCAGAGGTGACCGAGGGGGTGATCGTGGATGTAGAGGGGGTGGACGAGGAGGATTTAGCCTTCGAGGTGGCAGCAGTTTAAGTGCAAAAGGAGGTTGCCGTGGAGGTGGAAGAGGAGGTTTCAGCACACGAGGTGGCAGTAGTTTCAATCCAAGAGGAGGTGGTCGTGGATGTGCAAGAGGTGGCCGAGGAGATTTCAGCTCTCGTGGTGGAAGTAGTTTCAGTCCGAGAGTATACAATGCTATCGATACTGATATGTGGTAATATACATACAGATGCCTGCGATTCAACATATTTTACATAATAAAATAAATATTACTTAATACAATTTATTTGTGTAGTTCTTTAATTTGTAATCAATAATATATTCTTTTCTATTAATAAATAAAATTTGTTTATGATTTAGTACTATTTTATAAATGATCTATATTTGTGACCCTATTTCTATTAATTTATAAATGTTTAAATTATATTTATAAATAGTAAGTCGAAAATGTATAATTTGTCTAGGAAATAAATTATCGTCAGTATATAATATATGTTTATAGAAATTTAGTCACACCCGATCTTGAATATCACCCAACCTATATGTATATATATACGTAAGTATACTTACTTTATTATAATACACAATTATATAATAATAATTTGCATAATAAGTAACTTAATTACAATTAATTACCCTTTATTAATGATTAATGATTACATTAAACTTAGCGTGTGCCTAAACCTATTACTGTACTACATTCCTAAAATGGATAGAATTTTATTTTTTAAATCATGTCATGAGTTTAATAATTTATATAATTAAAATGATTTATAATTTCATATAAAATATTTGATTAATTTTCTAAATATATACATTAAATTCAATACAAACAGTATTCTAAATAAAATATAATGAATGCAAATATACCTCCAGCATCACGATATATTTTCTATGATAGTAATACAATTCCTATTATATAATATGTTTATTTAAATATATATGTGTAAATATATATATATATATATATATATATATATATATATATAATTTATCATTATTGAAAAGTAACATAATTAAAGGGGAAATATTGTATATTTTATTTTATATAATATACACTAATCTAACACAAATAAAATGGAAAATGAGCCCTACATAGAACACTAAATAATAAGAATCAGAACAATACAATAAAATTACACATTACATAAAAGACTGGTCGGATAATTTAAATAAAAAATATATTGTGATACCATTGGATAAATAGAGAAGATTTTGTACTCGATTTTGATAATATACTAGGAATTACTAGTGATGGATACATACTATTAGAGATATAAACGTATTCCATAAGGAATCATATGAAAAATACATGTTGTCATTATTTAAATATGATACAGGAGGTATATTATAGCATTGCCTCCTTTAGCTTCACGAAGCTAAAGGAAGCCATGATTATATACATTTCATTATTTTATCTAAAGGAAGTTAATAATAAGAGATCAACATGTACACGTAAATGGGTATACCCAATTATAATTGATGACAATTATCAGTTTAAATTGATTTTTGAGTGACTGCACAATAGTGATAGGAGACAACAGTTGGAACATTTTACAAAGACAACAATTGTTATCTTTGACTAAAGTTTGAAATAAGTTGAAAGTGATCAGTCGAAGAATGATCAATGCGATTAATTAGAGACTCGCGAATTGTAGGTCAAAAATGGGTAATAATATTGTAAGGATATTGTAGAATAGAGTTCAACATTATTCAATTACGGGATAAGAAAAGGAATTAATGAAGATAATCATGAGTAGGATAGCAAGGGTTTTATTACTGAATATGTTTAAAATATGATTATTAACAGTTTCAGTAATATTTTCTACATCTATATTTGTGGATAAGTTCGAATACAAATGATATATAATTTAGGATAGAAGTGGATATGCTTATGATGTGATCATCAACAAAATAACAGTTATTTAATAACTTTTTCAATATCTAATTTACTGGGATATTCGAAAATATGTTTTCGAGGAGTTTAAGAGGATGTTATTAAAAATATGGTATATACCATTACCCATATATGGCTAAGATAGAAGCCAATACATGTATTTTCATATTTTCTACTACCTAACTGTGATATCGTATACCTATTAATTTGGTAATTATATCATGTAAGGGAAGGATATATATATATATATATCTAGTAGATATTATCTACATATTAATAATACTAAATTAATTTCAATATTTGTTTTTGGATCGCTTGTATCTAGTTAATTATTTATCTATATTTTGAAAAATATTAAATAATGAAACACAAGATATTATCTATAATTAAAGATTTATTATTTTGTACAAATTGTATTCTAAAAGTTTATTTAAGGTGTTTCCACTACCAGTATTTCTGGAAATAATGACCCGAAATGTTTGCTAATAAGAGATTTTCTAACAAGTTTTAGTGGGATACCACCTTACTTTCTGGCAACTTGCCTGAAATATAGTAACTTTATAGAAAAACACACTAAAACTTGCTAGGAAATATCTTTCTATCAAACATTTCCAGACATTATTTCCAGAAATACTGGTAATGAGAAACCCCCAAGTACTGTCCTTGATACCCCCTATAAATAAAATCGTTTAATTTATAAATTAATATTTTTGAATTTATTTATTAAATTTGTAAAAACAATTACAAACCTTAATGTTAAATAAATTCTATATTTTGTCATGATAATACAATTGAAGGTTTTAAATTATAATACAACTTAAATAATATATGATAACAATATATAATGGTATTTACGCCTGTTTTCTATTATCAAGACCCCCTATAACCTCTAGGTTATAGGAGGTCTTGCTATTATGCAAAG